>JAEANM010000941.1:0-30870 GCA_017656035.1 Myanophis thanlyinensis
GCTCTGAGGAGCATACAAGAAACGCAAATGCCTGTCATCTCTCAAAAAACCCCAAACAAACAGGGCTACAAAGAAACTATACACACGCATACACAAAATAAAATTTGGGTTAGGAATTACATACTTACCAAGAACTATAATCATAAGAAATGTACCTCAATATGGGAAATGGGAGCAAAGAGCTGAAACAGTCCAGATGTTCTGATGTAGATATATTCCCCTAACATTTTGGAGGGTTATAAATGGACATGAGAAAGTTTCTCTTTTAAACCTGGTATGAATTCCATTACTAGCCATTTCTTGGGGAAGAAACAAGAATGTTGATTTAAAAAAAAAAATACTTATTTCCCTCTCAAGTGAGTATTAAAAGTAGTTAAAAAGAAAAGAAAATACTCCGGAAAGTTAAAAAGTATAAATTAAAATTAATATTAAACTAATTAACAATATTTGTGAAATAAGCCTTATCCTCCCCTCTAGCAAAAAATATCTATTCCTGAGTCATGCCAGGAATTAATGATTTGGCCTAAGAAATTGAATTATTAATATCTTATTGAGCAGAATTAGTTTTTTTTTTGAAATAGTTTATAGTTTGGTGTCAGTTACTAATCTAGTACCCACATTTCCTTTTTTAAATCCTATGCCAGGATACTATAGCCACTTCAGTGTAGCAGCCTTGTGAAGCTCACTCACCTACACACACACACACACACACAAACCAGAAAAGGTTGTGACATAACTAGGTCATGTAAACATAGGAATTTTTCTCCTCCTTTTTTCTTTAAGGTTATCCCGAGCAAATAGTCCTTCTATGAATTATGTTTATCACACTTTGAGAACCTGCAAGGTATGTCATATTTTAACAGTGTAATTAGTTAATTTAAATCTTCTCAGACAACTGGATTCACTAGGCAAGCAACATAATTTAGGAACTATAAGAGTGATAGTGGTGTATAATGCTATTGATATTGTGATATTTTACTTAAGTTGACTACAATGTGATGCAAAGCTTTTTCCCAGAAACAAAATACCATTGAAAGCTTTCCATACAAAAACTAAAGACAACGTATTATAGTCAGCAAAATAGTCAAAAGCTCATCAGAAGCAATTATAGAAACATAATGCTTTCTGTCTTGCTAACTAAACAAACTGCATAGATCAGTGATTTACCAATGGTCTACAATTCTCCCCTCCCACCAAACACTGATAGTTAGTGATGTATTTCTTCTCAGAGTTGGTAGTAGTATAATATAGGCAACTGCAATTTCCTGAGTGTAGATCTTTCGGCTGGTTGTGATGAACAGCAGACCTGTTTCACAAAGACACCACATATTTCCCTTTTTCTATACCTGTATTTACAATTTTGTGTAGCACTGAGATGTACTCATTTAGGAAACTGAAAACAATAGTAATAGTAGCAGCATTTTTTTTAATTTCCTACAAATGCTTGATACAAACTGGAAGACACAATAAATATATTTTTTTATTTCCTAAATAAGTCATCTTGGAAAATATGGACGGTTCTTTACAGGAGATAACTAGTTTTGGACAAATTATCTAGACTATATGATTCTGGCAAGCAATAATGCAAAGGGTATGTATTTAAGCAGCATGGCAGAATGAGTTGTGACACCCAAAAACCACCCACTGCAATATATTACAGATAGGAGCCCATTTGTCCACTGTGTCCAAAAGAGAGCACAATGGTGTGGGCAGGTGTTTTCTCCCCACCCTTTCCTTTTTTAGTATTCATTGAAGGCAACTGTCTGCTGAGAACATTGATTGAGAGGAGTTATGATCTGTGAATCTTGGCTTCTGAAAGTTTATAGAAAAACTCCAGATAGATACAAAAGCGTTTTTGTGGACTCTTCCTGCCTCTGCAGATAGCATAAGCACTCTAAATTATTTCAAATTGTTTAGTATATTTTTTACAAATACTATAATCAGGTGAGTTCCAGTCTCATTCTTGTGCATTAGTTTTAACTGTAGTTCTGGGGAACTTCTGCAAGATCCTGGAAGATTAATCATATTGTCTTACAAATGTTTATGTAATTTTCTCATTTATTAACATTTGGACAAAGCAAATTAGGTTTTTGAATGTTTGAATGTTATCAAATGTTACCACTGAAGGTTACACACTAGGAGTGGGAAAACTTGACCCTAAATTGAATGCAGCTCTTAGCTTTCTTTTGTGGAACCTATGGGAATGACAGCCATATGATTTTCCATGCTTTCCAATAAAAATAAGTAGGCTAAATATATCCATTTTATTTAAACTTGCCAATGAAAAAGGGATGAAAATCCTTCTACTGAACAGCCAAAGTAGCTTGAGATGTAAAATCTACTGAATATAACTGCCCAAGTAATTACTTCAAATAATCATGCCCTTTCTCTTTTAGAAAATTCAGGGGGTTGAGGGTACAAATATTTAATATATCCTGTGGATATGTGACTGAAACAACGTGCAATTGTTATACATTTTATACTTGATTGATATGAATTGGCTAATTCTGGTGATTTACTGGTATCAGTAACTGATTTTCCCACCCACTATTACAAATGCAATACCTAATGTAATCAGAATTGGGACAAAGGGATATTTAGAATTAATTTGGGTACAAATAAAAACAGTAATATCGAATCTTTACATAAATGATCAGCTGAAAGGGAAATGCATTGCATTCCTATGGTTTTTGAATTTCAGCATTTGTTAATATGGCCAATGGCTAAAATTGACAGAAGAGATTCAGCAGTCTCTGAAGAGCCATTAATTTTCTCTACATCTGGTCTACACATTTGCTGCCTAGATTCAGGTGTAACATCAGTGACTGTCACATCTGTTTTAAAGGTTTACCTACTCCAAGCAAGCAATAGTACTCTTACCATACAGTTTCTGTGTTTCGCTTCTCACCCCAAAGAAACAAAACAGACAATATCACACCATTCAAAGTAGTAGTAGCCCTTAACAATAGTTTCCTTTATGCTATTCTTTTTATTTCTCTGCAATTTCTTGAACACTAACACACATACAAATTTTAAGATACAAATAAGATACAAATCTTATTCCTATTTAACATATTATATAGGCAAGCCGGATAGGGGGAGATTCCTGTTGAGAAAACATAACCATGGCAACAACAGAGCCAGGGAGGGAACCATTGCTACTTGTGAATTTCAATGTAATCAAGGCTACAGGAAAGAAGAGAAGAGTTTTTCTTTCTTTTATCCCAGAACAGACCTGTTTTTCAAATGGAGAAGGAAAACACTTATCAGTAAGGCAGCTGGTTTGGTTCGTGTTAGTGCTTTATTGTGAATCTGAAAAACAGGCAGTCAAGTCATACTTAGTATTTATTAGGGAAATCCTCTCATGCATGTCACAGGATTGGGAAATGAAACATTTTTAATGCACAGGCTGCTTGGAAATTCTTGAAGCTTCTACTCCAGTATATTTGGAGGGCAATATTCATTTAAATGTAAATAATTTGACATCAATCTTTGCTTTAGACTGGTCCAACCACTACTTTTTGGAATGAGGTCCTTGTCTTAGTACTCAGAGACTGTTCTTGCCTCAGGAAAAAAAAAAAGTAAACTGGCTTAGCATTAAATAATGTCTTTAACAGGAATCATTACAGTAGCATCTATCCATTTTACTTCTGGATGATGCAGAATCTGACATCAGATGTTCACAGTTCTGCATGCTAAGGATCTCAATCCACATCACATCTTTTAATACATTTACTTCTCGGGAGACAACAAATTCTCAGAACTGTTCCACAAAATGTTAGCTTGACAAAGACTGACTGTTCCGAGATTAGTTATCATAGAGACAAAGGGATTTGAATTGGGTCTCCTTAGCTCCAACCCAGCATTCAGATGAATACCAATGAAATTGTATCTTTTTGTGCTTTTTTGAAGCCCTTGGTAACAGTAGGGTTTCTAGCCTATCCCTTAATGTCAGAAGTGAAAACAAATAGATATATGTATGCTACTCTGTATGAACTAAGTATGGTTTTAACAGAAGAGTAAACAATCTGAAGCCATAAATCATGAAATCTGAAGAGCCACAATGAATAGCACCCATAATGGACATGGATAGTGATTAAATGTATCAATATACCCTAACTCTTAAATCATTGTACCTAAGAGCAGATGCCTATGGCACCACCACTTTCAATGGCAACTAGTCTTATCAGCTACCAGGGATGGAGCACAGCAATCATGAGCAAGATTGCCAGAATAAGCCTTTTCCCTACTTCCCACTCTTGCTACTGTACTTGCCTGAAGTAAAATAATTTTCAAAAAACATTGCCAGTCTCTTCTGAAGATCACCTTGATGATCTTATGAATGGGTATTCTACACTATACATGAATGGACCACAGCCTTTGAGAAATCAAGACAGAACATATGTTGAATTCCCCACTCAATTCTTATTTCATTGACCCTACATGAAAGCCATATTTTCTCTCCCCACCCCCCTATTTTTGGCTAACTGAAATCTAAGGTTCTGTAAAACAGCTGTGTATGGAAAAACTCAAAACACCAAATTAATTCTTGGGAGTGATTAACTTCACCACCTTGAATGGAAAAGATCAAGTCACCTAATTATTTCAAATACTAAACCATAGTTTGAATGGAGCCCTTTTCATCTCTGAGAACTGGAATTATTATTCCAATTCTTCTGTTTAAAAAACGCCCCCAGCACGGGCATAAAGATCAATAAGTGCACACATATGTAGAACGTCTAACCCAGCAATTAGTGCATGTTTGAAACTGCAGTGGTCTTAAGACATGTCTTAAAGATCTTTCTTGGTGCAAAGCAGAATGCTGATGTTTACTTTAGCTGCAGACTGCATGCTGCATTAGGGGTATGGTTTGATATGTTATCTTTAAATTAAACAGTCAGTTTAATGTAATGGTTACAAATACAAGGATAGGAGTGAGGATTATTACAACCTAGTATTTCCTTAGGTATGGAAACCAGTTGGATGCCTTTGAATCAGTCACTTTCTAGCCCTAGACTAGAAAATTGAAAGTACAGGCAAACCACTTCCAAAAACTGCATGGACCTGCAAGGATGTATAATCACCAGTTGTTAAGATTGATTCAAGATCCCTAATAACAGCATCTTTAATTTACCACATTTGTTTAAAACTGCACTGAAGTTTTTAAAAAACATTTATAAAAGGTGGGTGACTAAATTGGTCAATTCCTGAATTCCAGCTTTTGTTAATTACGGTAAAGACAACATGGCTAATGGCCAAACTGATGGGCGTAGTTATTCTCTGGAGAGCCATTCAGTTTCTCTACATCTGGTCCATATTCTCGCTGCAAGGGAAACAAGACATTCTTATTTAAGAAATAAATAAGAAACAAGGAAGTACAGACACTTTTATTTCAAAAAAATACCTCAGCAAAATTCTGGTAGATTTTGATATAACTCAGGTAGTACATTCTTAAAGGGATAAGTAATTGGATAATTTTCATTAACTTCCAAGTTTGCTTTGCTGTTCCTCTATTCTCATAATTCTGATCAAATATTCTAGGACATGTAATGCTTAATGACAAAATAAAACATCTCCATAGATTAAGAATGTTTACACATGACTGGTCAGAGCAACTGATTAATAACTTTTACAGCTAGTTATGAAAATGAGATTACAATACTTGTAAAATTAACACTGCATTTCTAATTCTCTAGCCTCTGGACAATTTGCACAACAGGCAATTGAGCCATTCATAATTAACTAGCACATTTCAGTTTCCAATTTTAATTTTCAGTGGTGCATCTTTTTGAGTCATCCATTACAACTGTACCATTAAACAGGTACTGAGGTTTTATTTATTTGCATTATTCCCTTCCACCATTAATGGCTTGGTAAACTTTATAAAATAACTTTTGCTACTGCTGCTTTCAAAACATTGAACAAGATCACTATTGTTTTTTGCAACAATTTGAATAAACCATTAACATTTAATTTGCTGATACAGTATTTCTAGAAACACCAAAGCATATGATAACTATTTATTCTGTATTACCGTAGGAATCTTCAACCTAAGATATGTCATGTATTTAATATAAGTATGAAGACTCTGTGACTACTTGCTTTAATTACATCCAAAGCTTTCCCATCTCTGGCCTACTTTATACAATATATATTATCCAGCTTAGACTAACTTGAACTCTTGGTCTAACTTTTCACCCTCTGACTTTTACTGTCCATTAGTGGTGCTATCATTTCTATATTCTAGAACAGCAGGCATTTTTGTCAATATTGTTACTATATTGCAGAACTATTACACTATTAATATTACTATCTGTTGTATCTATTTTTGTCAGACAACCTAATTTTTTTTCATGTGTCTATTTATCCCCTAACTGGCAAAGTGTTATATATAACATCTTTATAGAAGCCAAGCCAAAAGTTAAAACTTGGATGCAATAAAATTATTTCTTGGCAATGAAGGAGATGGAACAACTAACCACATCATGGATATAAATAAGCCTTTCATTATCTTTAAACATTTGCTTTGGAGAAAATGAACAACTTAAGGTTAAAGATCTTCTATAATTTTTTGCAGTTCTTCCAGGGACTGAATTCAGCATGATTGCATCTTCTGAAAGCTACATACAAAGGTGACTTGATAAATATTTTTTTTTATTATCGACAAAACAAAACAAATTGCCTATCAGAAGTCTACGGGCGAGTGGGTGGCTGTTATCCTGCTCTAATTAAGACAGTAAGCTAAGTCCATTTGTCACCCTTTGTGCCTGCATAGAAAAAGACATTAAGGTATCGCAAAATTTTGCTTCATAATCATGCATTAAAAGATTCTTGCCGGTCCCTGTAAATTGCTTAAAGATCTCCTTACAGCAGAGTAACCCACCCGGTTTAAGTTTGATAGTAGAGAGCTGGTAGTCCAGCTGCATAGTATTTCTTTTATAAAAGAGGGCTATGAAACGGCTTTTGGAGCTGCCTCCCAAGGAATTGAGTCCATCAGAAAAACTAGACTCCAACTGCTCGCAACGCTGAGGAGGATGAGCAGGGGAAAAAAACGGCTTCGAATTGCGTTCCTCATTGCAAGACCGTTTTCTTTCCGCAACGCCACATCCAATAAGAGGAGGAATCCTTTTCCCCTTCGGAGACCCACCTTATCCGTTGCACTTCAACTCCCATAATTCCTGGGCCGGCCTCGGGCACTATGGGAAATGAAGTTCAACCTGTTCGGAAGAAGGCAGGTTAAGCAAACCGATCTTCAGAGCCGCGCACTTTTCCATCCAGAGAGAATGGGTTTATTTCCTTTGCAGGCTGCGCCCGGGGACCGACATGCTGTTGCAGTACCGACGGGCATTTCCGAGGCTTCCAGGGCAAGGACGTCTGCAGTTTTAACGGGATTTCCATTCCAGCCACGTCCGGGGGAATGCCGAGATCCTATACTACTGGATCGCCGGAGGCCAGAGCTAGGCGGATCGTCCACGCAGTCTCCGTTGACCCATCCTGCACATATCCTCGTTGGGCTATAGTATACACACTCATCTCTCGCAACCAGGAAGGCTCGTATCGGATCTAATCGCGGTGCCTTTTCTTCGAGTTTCCAAAATGCGAATTGCTAATTGAGAATCCACCAACCCCCCAACAGCCAAACCGATAGCAAAGAATCCGGGAAGAATTTACAGACAGTGGGAAAAAAAATACCCTAAGCAAAAGCAGAGGCTCAAGCTTTCAGCAGTCTTTTTTAAGGAAATCAAGTCCTGAATCGTGCGGCGTGCGACAGCTCTTTTATCTTTTATCTCTATACCTACGTTCGACGGCAACTCTCGCCAGCTGTTTTATTAAGGGCTCTTTTTTAAAAATTCCCGAGCAAATTAATATATATATATATACATGCGCGCAGGTCTAGGTCTTTTCGGATCTTTTCCCGTGTAAGTTTCAGAGTCTTTTTGCAACATTTCGGCGAGATCACTTCTTGCCCTGACTTGAAGCAGAAGGCACCAGCCTGAAGATGGCGAGTGGGATCTCGCCAAAACGTTGCAAAGACTGAAACTTACACCGGAAAAGACCCGAAAAGACCTAGACCTGCATACCTACACCAGTGAAAATCTACGAAAACAAAATATATATGAATATATCTCTCTATATATGAAATATATATATAAAATATATATAAAAAATTGGCGCATGCTTTGATGTGGCTCGCCTGTATTTCTATTCAACCAACTGAATATATACCGGTATATATAGTGTAAAGTAAGCGGTGCGAGCCGCGAAATCTTTTTTTTTTTTGCCGTTGCTCAAATCTAAAACTTCCTTTTTCTGAGTAAACGCGAAGGTTGCCCCTCAGAAAGACGTCGCGTCGCTCTCTTTAATGTAATACACAGCTATCCGGAAATGTGAGCTCATAAAGCGACTCTACATTTTCTTATCTCTGAGAGAAAGCCGCGCGAATTTAGATTCCAGGGCGTGCTGGGAAATCTCACACCTCGCTTTTTGGCGCAAGGCAGGCCGGGAACTTGGGGCTGAGTGGCGGCGACTGTGATGACAGCGAAGGAGGGCGGAGCTAGAGTTCATAGCGACCAATCCCGTGGCGGGGCCGTTTCGCCGTTTCCGGGGTTGAGGAAGCCGGTTGGTTTGTCTGAAAGGCGGCGGTCGGCCGAAGCTCGGGATCGGCGGCGGTCGGTGTGATGTACCACAGCAGCACGCAGAGGCGCTACTGGACTTTCCGCAGCGAGGAGGAGTTGGCCCGCAGGCGTTCGGACGCCAACCGCAAGTTCAGATGCAAAGCTGTGGCCAATGGGAAGGTAAGGGTGATGGGAGGGCGGCGCGGGCAAAAGAGCCAAGGAGCCGCGACTTTGCTTTCCGTTCACTTTGCCTTGGGTCTTTAGGATTGTCCGCCTTAGGATTTGTCGGGGTGGTACAGGTAGACCTAGCTTTCCGACGTTGATCGGGGCTGGGAACCCCCATCACTCCACTACGCGATCGTAATGCGTGGGTGTCATGTGAGTGCACCGACTTATGCGTGGTTGCTGTGTCCCCCCCACTGTCGCGCGATTGCTACCCCGCCGACTTCCCCATTGCCATTGCTGGTTGGAAGCTGACATCACATGTCTGGGACGGGATCCTGTCATATTTGGGAGCCAGTTGCTAAGCTCTTGAATTGGGATCATGACACTGAGGATGAAGCTAGTGGCTGTAAGTATGAGGAGCTGTTACAAGTACCATTCATTCAGCACTACTGTAACTTTGAATGGGTGGTCATTCATTGAGGACAACCTGTATGTGTACCAACCCTTATTCAGCATGCTGGCTGGGGAACTTTGGGAGCTGAAGACCTGAAGGTCTTAAAAGTTGCCAAGTTTTGAAAATACTGCAATAGAATAGAAAGAAGAGAGTAGAATAAAGAGTAGAGAATTGAATTGAATTCTTTATTGGCTAAGTGTGATTTGGACACACAAGGAATTTGTCTTTGATGCATATGCTCTCTGATGTATATAAAAGGAAATGGTACATTCGTCATAAGGTACAACACTTATTGATAGTCATATGGCACAAGTAAGCAATCAGATCAACTAGGACACAATCAGTATAAATTGTAAGGATACAAGCAACAAGTTATGTAGATTGTTTTCCCTTAAGAGTAAGAAAAAGGTATGTTATAGTGTGCCATATCCCTGTGAACAGGTTTTGTCAGATTTCTCTTGGTAGGAGTGAGATCCTGTGTTATATGTGTGCATTATTTTACAGTTGCATTGACCACTAAACAGATACACACACACACACACACACAGGGTTATAGTCTAACTGTGTTACTGATAGAGAATATTGATGCACTGATATTGATTGGTGCATTGATGTTACCTGGTTTGATAATGAAACATCTGCAAGAAAATAATCAAGCTGAGAGAGCACCAAGGATCTTTCTAACTGTTATATGGTTTCCCAAAGTTCTCTTGTGCAAGTATGCAGATTTATAACTTTTAATTTTTTTAGCTGCCTGGGGATAGTGGGAGTGGTAGTCCTGCAAATGTTAACAGTAGGTTAGTAAGGTTCATGTATAGAGTTATGCCTTGAGTTTTTCCTCTTAATAGCTATAGTCTGTGTTAGTGAATTGTGTTTTCTATTTAAGCTATGTATTATTTCATAAGGTTCAACAGACAGACTCATTTCTTCTTGACCAACATGAAGAGCTGATAATTTGTAAATATTATGAAAAAAGATTAGCAGACTTTTGCTCTGTATTTAAGCCAGCAATGCCCAAATCTGTTGTGGTAAGTTGTTGAATTTTTTGCATCTATTTTTACTTTTCTGTTTAGAGAAACCAATGTCTTGCTGGTGCATAGTTGAAATGCTACTTTTAAAGCTGATTTAAAGAAACCAATTTTTTAATGCTCATGACATAGAAGTATAAATTAAGCACACATCTGGGTTCATATAATATCCTGTAGCTTAAAAATGACTATGTTGGATGTAAATAGTTAATTCTTATTCTTTGTAAGTTTTAATCATGCCTTAATTTCTCAGAATTTAATGTGGTTTGCAAAGTTTTCTTTTCCATATGTAGAACCTTTTATTTTGTACATTAGTATCAGTTAATAATTTTGTATGTTAGCATTAATAATGCTGATTTGAAATGCTGAAAAGAAATGCAGAACAGTTTCCCTTCCAAGTAATAAGTACTGCCTTAAGGTTAGCTGCTTTCTGATGGGTTCATTCCCGTGAAGATTGTTAAGTGGGAAAAGAAAAGAATATGCATCAAATGTCAGAGCTGCGGTTAGATTAATTTGTAATATTGTAATATTTGTAATCAATTTGTAATATTGTCACAAACAGCTTCTGCTAGAGTAGTGCAGCAGACATGCAGCAGAATGTATTATAGATCATGACACTGTCAGGAAAACTAATTATCTTACCTTACTGCTAAATTCTGCTTTAGGAGACCACATTTCAACTACATTAGGAATCAATGGTAGGAACAACCAAACAAGTCCCATAATTCTGGAAAAACTACAGTTGTGAAGAATATAAGCCTATCTGAGATCATAGGCATGTAGACTTGTATTTATTGTATTTGTGAAGTGTGTTTTGACTTGGAGAAGGATAGAATTACTGATTTAGTGTGCTGTTTAGAAGAGAATTCTAGTATCAGCTTTGTGTGCTCTGCTCTTTAATAAATAGAAAAATATTTTGGTGTATCCAAATAAATTGGAGCAAACATGCTATTATAGACTCCTGGGCCAATTTATACATAAAATAGATGTACTTTTCATTGGTACAGTAATAAGCTATTTTAGGGCTGCATCTTTTGTTTCATAAATTCCCTTTCTGACTCTATTGATTTAATTTTTTTCTGAATAGATATCTGTAGAACTGAGCAGTATATTATTTAGTTTTCCATTGGCATTTTAAAATATGTCTTGTATTATGTTTATAACAAGTAATATGAAGGAACTTTCCAACTTCTTTGTGCTTTTAGGGGACAGCCTGCATGTATTTCAAACGTTTTTATCTCAATAACTCAGTAATGGAATATCATCCCCGTATAATTATGTGAGTAACTCTTAAGCACTTATGCTCTGATATCAGTTAAAATTGATGTTGATATATTTTTGAAATTTTAACCAATAAGAGACAAGAAATATATAGGGCTCATATATTCCAAGGTGAAAACTGCCTATTTCTCAGGAAAATGTTTTTGGTTTTGAAATAATTTATATTGTCTCAAGTATATATACTTTTATTACGATAAAATGTTTTGTGTTTTGTTTTTAAGGTTAACATGTGCATTCTTGGCTTGTAAAGTAGATGAATTTAATGTATCCAGTGCACAATTTGTAAGTAACCTCCGTGACAGCCCAGCAGGACAGGAGAAAACATTGGAACAGATCTTGGAATATGAATTACTTCTTATTCAGCAGCTGAACTTCCACCTTATAGTACATAATCCTTACAGACCATTTGAAGGGCTATTGATTGATTTGAAGGTACCTTTTTTTTTGCTTACCAAGTTAAACATTGACTGCAATAACTGTATTAAAGGTTGTTATATGAATAATATAGTTAGATTTTTATAGTGATAATTACTCAATATCTTTTTAAGCTAATGTATTTTAAAAATGGCCATACTATGAAACATCGATATCAATATTAATTCTGTGACTCCCATCTTTAATACCTTAGATTTTCTTTGCACATCTTTCAAAACCCTTTCTGTAGTTTTTGAAAATGGTAATAAAATACTGCTTTTAGAACTGAGTGCCAAAATGATGGTTGGAAATGTTGAATTGTTTGTGCTGATGTTCATATATGTTTGAGAGGATTTTTAATTCCTCTGTAAATAAGGATATTATCTATATAATTATATTTGAACATCAAAGTTTATGAGTGATTAAGTATAGAAAAATGGTTAGCTTTTTTTTTGCTACCCTTAAATATCATTGAAGATAAATCTTGGTAAAGAGTTGGATATCATCATCAGCTTAAAAATAAGTGTTTTTTTTATTTTGAAGAACAAGGTATACAGTAGAAGACTTTTTGATTTGATTTTCTAAGCTCCAAGTTTTGTTCACTATCAAATCAGTTCATAAAAACCTTGGTATTATATACGATTATTCTGAAGTGGGTCAAAAAGACCACAGAATAGATAAGCTTTTTAGTTTATTTTGTTTTATTCTATTGCTTGAAAACAGGGAATTCCTTTTAGTATATACTTTTCTCTTGAAGTCTTGGATATGGGCTTGGAGGAAATTGCAGCAACAAATTATTTTAAAGTATTATTGTCTGTTATTTATTTTCTAGACCCGTTATCAATTGCTTGAGAATCCTGAGACATTGAGAAAGACAGCGGATGATTTTCTTAATCGGGTATCTTTGACAGATGCCTGCCTTCTATTTACACCTTCTCAGATAGCGCTCACTGCTATGGTATCAAGTGCATCCAGGGCAGGATTTAATATGGAAAGGTAGGCAGTTTCTGAATATTTAAGCAATGATATAAACAATCTCTGTTTCTGTAGGCTATAGGCTATAAAAAAGGGCATGAATAATAACTGCTGCAACGATTCAGTCAGACGTGTACCCAAAATTCCTGGATTTGATTACCTGAACAATTTTATATGAGTTTGGCAACAGTAAATCATAAATTCTGGTGCGTGTAGAATTTTTCTGTGGAATAATTACTTTTATAACTTTTAAAAATGTTTTAGCCTGTCAAACTAGATGAATATTTTCTTCTGTTTGTGTTTGAATGTTATTGTTCTGCTTGTGGAAGATTGTACCTCCCATTTGGATTATTGCAATGTGCTCAGGATGGGTACTCCAATCTTTACCCATATAACACCTCTATTGTGTGTACTGCACTGGCTTCCAGTTTCCTCCTGGGTACAATTTAAGGTGCTGGTTATCACCTTTAAAGTCCTATGTCAGGGGTGTGCAATTACGGCTCCTTCATGACTCGTGGACTTCAACTCCCAGAATTCCTGAGCCAGCCAAGCCACCAGCTGTCTCAGAAATTCTGGGAGTTGAAGTCCCTGAGTCATGAAGGAGCCGTAATTGCACACCCCTGCCCTATATGGCAGAGGCCCAAGTTATCTGCAGGACTGCCTTTCTCTAATAACATCAGCCTATGCTACCAGGTTAGATAGGGTGGGTATGCTTCTAATTCCTTCCCTTAAACTTTAACACTTTAGGTGAGCTAGGAAGAGTGCCTTTTCTGTGTCAGCCCTGCCCCATGGAATTGTCTTCTGCCTGAAGTTTGACAAGTCTCTGCCTTCCTAACCTATGAAGCACCAGGCTTCTCCTCCCCCTCCCTCTCCCCCCCAGTGCTGGGATAAGATGTGATTGCATCTCTGAAGTTTGACTTGGCACAGAGGTTTTGTTTTTAATGCATTTGGTTTGAATATATTTAATATGGCTTCTTGATTGGTATAAGAAAGCTGTATAAATGTTTTAAACAAAGGGGGGGGGGGCGACTTGAATAGCTTAGAATATGGTTATACAAGAAATTAATTCTGACCCAAGTTACTTTATTTTTTTTTTATTGCTTTCATGAGCATAAACTGTATTTTAAATACTGTGAAAATATCTGGCATTGCCTTTCGTGAAATGTTAGGACACATTGTTCTTTTTATGATCTATAATTTAATTCTTTTTAGCTGTTATTTGTTTATTTTTGCTAATTTTCAGCATTTTTTAATAGTTACTTGTCAGGAACCCTAATGTTGAAAGAGAACAAAGCATCCCTTTCGCAGTTGCTGGATGGAATGAAGTGTAAGTATTGATGTTGACAATGAAACAGTACCTACATATTTATTTAAAATATCCTTGGTGCTTCAGAAAGGAAAAGATGAAGAGCTTGATATGTTTTAAGAGTTGTAAAAGTTTATTTTTGATATTTCTAACTGAGTAAAAGGACCCGTTATTTTAGAACAAAAATACCTCAGTCTTGTCTGTTTCCATCTTTCCTACTCTCCCCATGTCAGCATGTAGGATAGAAAACTTGAAGTATTATAAAATATATCCTGTCATCAGAAAGGAGAATATTTGTAGCTCAGGGTTGAAATGAGGAGTCCTTGGTGCTTTCTGAGTTAGCTTGGTTATTTTCTTGTAGATGTTTCATTACCCAAACTAGGTATCATCAGTGCTAGTCACTGATGATGATAGTGTAGCACTGATGATGTTACCTAATTTGTGTAATGAAATTTCTACAAGAAAACAATCAAGTTCAGAGAGCACAAATAACCCGTCATATCCTGTTATATAAAATGTTTGTAACTGTATGGATTTCTGTATGGCACAGTCTCATTAACATTTACTTTATCTGTTTTGATACTGAGTTTTATGTTGCCTGATTCCAGAATGAGTTCCTTTAAATGCTGTCAAGTATAGTCCAGGAGATATTAAAATGTCAACAACGGTACTATTTTTTTCTTTAGGACTTACTAGTACTAATAAAGTACTTACTAGAAATGTACTTCAGATTTAGGCTCATATAAAGGCTGCCTGCAGCTATTTTGTCATAATACTCCCCCCTGTCCCCCAAACCACGTCATTGCCTTTTGATCAGTTTTATAGGATCAAATAGGCTAAATACAAAATTATTTAGAATGCAAACTGTTTTGTGACTGATAGAATTTTTAACCAGCATATTCCTTTTCTTAGAATTTCCTGATCTGTTTTGGCTTTGGTAGGTAACATAATAGTTCATATTTTTATAATATTTTGATAAGGGTTTATTGCATTTGCATAGGCATGAAAAATCTGGTAAAAAAATACGAGCTACCACATCCTGAAGAGGTTGCTGTTTTAAAACAGAAGCTAGAAAAATGTCACAGTCCGGAACTTTCTCTTAATTCAAATACGTAAGTAACAGTTTAAAGCTTCGTTAAATTTCTTCTGTTCTAATGGCCCTATTTCTGGCTAGGATTGACTCAATTGATGCTATTCCAGGAGTTTTGTCAGTATTTATTCCTCCGTCGTAGTTTAAATGTATAATATGATGAAAGTCGTTTTGTGGATTATAATGTTGCTTAGCAAAATCTTCTATGCAGCAAGGTTGAATTAGGGATACGTTTATGTTATACAATAAATGTGGATAAAGAGAAGATAAGGGATGTTATATAAAAACATTAGTTTGCCTCATTTAACATTAAAACTTTCTTGGAGCTGTAGATATTTTTTAATGCCACATTCCTCTACTAGATCCAAATCATCATTTATATAAATAGGAAAAGTTTACTTCCAAAGAACCCTTTTGGATTAAATTTAGATAATCTTTATTCTGCTGTGGGTTATACTCTCAAGGTAGTCTTTTGGAGGTTGCATTGGAGAAAATGAAACAAACAGTAGATGAGGCAAGAGATAGAAATGGTGAGGATGCTCATTCTTATACCTTCCCCCCCTTTTTTGCTAAATTGGATACCTAAAGCTAAGATGGTCTGTTACTGAAGGATTCATAAAAGTAGTAGAAAGAAATTGCAAAATAATATTTCTATTAATCTAAAGCTTGATTTATTGAATTTATTATTTATGCAACTTCAGTCTTCTTTGCATTACTTTTTCTAGTCTATTAGTGGAAAACATATCTTATGGAAGAGTTTACAAAAGTATATGTCTAACAGACTTTTCACTTACCTCAGAGATAAAATTTAATTTATAATTTTAAGGGGTTTATAGTGTTAAATGTGCCCTAATTGCAGAGGGGAAGTGTCCTAAGCCTGCTGTTTTTTTTAATTATTATTATTCTCAGTTGTTATTGTAATCTACCTGCAGAAGGTCTCTGGATTTTCCAGAGTCCTTAATCCTTGGGAGAGATAGACTCCCTCAGTCACCCTCTCCTGCTTTAAGAATGGCTACATTTATTTGTTACATGGGGTGACTTTAGGCCGCTTACAATAAGAAAAAGGAAGAAAAATGAAAGGAGTATAAACAGATCGGAAGTAAAATAATAGAACAATAAAATAACGACAAAGGAACACAATGAGAATAATATATCAATCTGAGAACTAAAAAGATGGATAGGTGCAGGGCAAAGCAAGGGGTGAGGAGACGGAGTCTGCCATCAATCCACACCTCCAGTGTAGATCTGCATCATTTATTCCCCAGGACAACCAGCAGAGCCATGTCTTCAGGCTCTTGGAACAGGATAGAATTAGAACTAGAATCAGTTGGTGTTGAATAAATTTTCTACACCAAGGGATCTCCAAACCCTGGGCTGCACAAATGGCAGGCGAGCACATGCAGCTCCATTTGTGTCAGTGGCGGGTGCTCACATTTGGACAAATGGTGGGTGCACTCACCCGCTTGCATAAATCAACCTGTACACGAACACTATTGTTTGTGTGGAACCATTCCCTCTCCCCTATTTGCCAGTCCACAAAGCCGGAAAGGTTGGAGAAGTCTGTTCTACATACTAATTAAATTATTACATGGTTTTTAATATAAAATGGGATTGAATAAATTTAATAGTGGAACATACCCTCTTAACATTTTCTGCTGTGGGATTTTTGATAGGAAAAAAAGAAAAGGCTATGAAGGTGATGAATTCATCTCAAAAAAATCTAGAATGGAGGAGGTTAGTAGATTTTATATCACCAGATTAATTTGTTTTTAAACTGTATTATTAAATAAAGAACAGTTTGTTTTTACTTTATCATGTCAAGAATCAGTTTTTCTTATTTCAGTAATTTTTTTAAGACTAAAATATGTAATGTACTATTTTGTTCCTCTTATCAGAGCAAATCTCTGATCATTTTATTGGTTTCTTTAGCTCATAAGAAATGAAGCAAGGATTGAATTATAAACGTCTCTGGATCATTCACTAAAATTTCCACCTGACACCGCAGAGCACGGATCTGTAATATATGCCAATATATTTTTTATTTTTTTATTTACTTTTTAATTTGAATTATGGTTTTAGTGGCTTAATTGTATTTTGTTTATGTGAGTCATTCAGTCATTACAATAGATATACAAATGTGATAAAGAAGTAGAAAATAAATTATCATGGAATCAAAAGAGCGGGACCAGTTCCCAGATACCTTGCACAGTAGCTATTGGGACTATAGATATTAAGAAATGTACACCTTATTTTACCCAATAAATCAGAACTATTGATAATTAAATACCAAATTATTAAAATAATTTTGTCTTATTTACAAAATCTAAAAATACCAGGAATATGCAGACACAATTCAATGTAGTATTGCAACTGTTAACCAGTTTACACTTGCATGTTACACAACTAAATTATTTTTACATTGAACACAACACTAAACTAGAATATTTAAGTTTTAAGAATATTTAAGATAAGATTAAATAGAATATTTAAAGGAAAAAACTGTGAAAGAAATACTAAATTAAATTTCAAATACAATAATAAGGTCAAAATTAGAAGCTGACACTGTATTATATTTCAATTGCTATGCAGAAATTAATGAAGTATATTTTTGTACTTTTGGTTTTGAAATGAATGTGATATTAAATGCAAAACATTGGAAGATCATTTTTAGAAAATTAGGTTACCTTGCATTGAATTAAATCTTTGTACCATTCACTCAAGTCTTTCTGGCTCAGGTGAAACTCTTCATGTCCTGTTTCAATAGGCCATTTGCACATGCTAAAACCAAATTTATGTATACTGAGATTCTTCCATTTTTAAATGCTTATTGAAGTTGTGCAATAATAGTTATAACTTATTTGAAAATGATGATAAGCTTGTCATATTTGCTTTATAGGAATAAAATTTGCCTTTTGATATTAAAAACATCTGATATGTAATCAGGATTCTTGATAACTTAAGGGGAGTGTTTTTCAAAGCTGGTATGGTTATCTCATTCAGGATACTTATTGTGACTAATCTTCATGCATGAAAAAATATGATTTAGGAATTAGATGGGAGTCTTAATCTTTTGTAACGTGGTTAATTTGATTTTGTTTTACTTAGGATGAATGGACAGATGAAGATTTCATGGACTGATATATCTACATTCCTCATAGAAAATAAAATCTGAATTAATATTCATTGGAAATAAACCTAGGTAGCACGTTGTACAACTTATCATTCACTAGAAAATTATATATTTATAATAAAAAATTTTTTCAAAGTGACTGGGGTACTTGAACTTGTTTAAGTGGCATTAATGTATCTTCACAATGAACAGGACTTGACACTGCTTCTTTTCATTGAGAATTGGCCATCAACCAACCAATTGTAATAACCATGTTCAGAGAAAATATGAACATCGATTCAGAGTCAGATTTTTTTTATTTATCACATACATAACCATACATGGTACAATATATAGTGAAATGCTTTGTGTAACCGCTCATGGTTATGAAAATTAAAATTTACAATCGAGATTTAGGAAATTTACATTTTAGGAAATTAGAGTAAGATTAAATTAAATTTACAATTTGATTTACAATTTGAAGTCCTGGGAGAGCGAGGAGGGTGGGATGTCTCATGTCCCCATGACTTCTCACAGCAGTCCTCGCTGTTCCTTGAGGTTTTCGCTGTGGATCTGGTCCAAGTGCTGCTGCCGGTGGACCTGGTTTCCCGAGGCTTCTCCTGGTACTGCTGCTCTGGCAGTCCTGGCTGTCTGAGGCTGCTCCTGGCGCTGCTGCTCTGGTGGACCTTGATGGTTGCTTGTAGCCTTCGCTTCAGCTTCTCAGTGTCTCTGGAAATCCTCCACTTGCTCTTCTCAGCGCCATTGCCTTCAGCAATGCTGTCTTGTGATGTGTCGGCAGTCCACGTAGTTTCCACCTCAGCGCCTCAGCTGTTTCCTGGAGTCTTCGGAGCCTTCTCTTTCTCGCCTCTGCATTCCATTCTGGCATCATCTGAGCCTGCCCTGGTGGAGCCTGCCAGTCACCTGCACTCTGCTCTGGCACCGCCACCCTGGTCATCCCCATCGGTCCTCTGCACCCAGCATTCTGGAGCCATTCTCTGGCCTTCTCCCGGGCTCCTCGTCCCTGATCTCGTCCCGCCAGCTTGGCTCTGGGACCAGAGCTACTCCAGGCTGTTCAGGTCAATTCAATTGCCCACATTAGTTCAATTTAAATCCAAACTGTTAATTTGGCCCAAAAAACCAAGACAGGATCGGAACAGTCACGATGGCTGCCTGTCTCGCTGGTGCCATCTTAAAGAAGGGAGTAGCGGAGAATGAGGTGGCTGGAGTCACTGAAGCAGTCGACGTGAGCTTAAATGGACTTGAGGATGATAGAGGTAGCTACATTCAAAGGGCCTGTACAAATACCATATAGCTCCATAATTATTTCTTCAGGAAGCACTAATGAAATAATCTCAGGATGATGCCATACAATAATTTTTAAATTCTTGGTATATTTAAACTTTATTTTTATAAAGATGTGTACTTAATTAATTGCTCTCATAAAGTCTAATATACCAGACTTTGAAAACTACTTAACTACTCTAGTACAATATTTGCTTGAACAGAAAATATCAGCTATTCTTAGCAAAATCTTTTGCTAATATCCCAGGCAAATATTGTTTTCCAAGGGCTGCAAGTGAAATATCCTGCTTATTGTGTATACTTTGGAAAGAGCTATGGAAATATGTCACAATTTCTGAAAGTTGAACTTCTTTATAAGGCATGCATACAGTTGCTGATTTGGAGAATGAATCAAGTTTAATCTACAAAGGTTTGCATTGACCTAGTAGTAAAGTCAGCAAGTTGTATTTAATGCCATGTATATAATTGGGGAATAGAAGAATTACTGTATATATTTTCCAGCTTTGATCTACTGGGCATTTTATCTCAGTGAAGGAACATGAGGAATGTTTTAATTAAAAATAACACCCCAATTAGAAATAATGCTGTAGTTAACCATTAGTGTTTACTCCCATTAGTGATTGGAGATACATGTATAGGAATACATAAATAGCTGTACAAAGTATTTTGAGCTGATATTTAGTATTTTACAACCCACTGAACTTTTGATACAGATTAGAATGTTCTTTTACAACTAAAATACTTTTTATAATGACTGCATAATCTGCCTTGTACATTCTGTCTAGCATAAATTTAAATCCATAAAGAATGCAGACCAGTATGATTATGTTTGAATGGGCAGTTTAGCATAATATGATTTGTTAGTCACAACAGATGATACATCTCTCCAAAGATTGTAGCCAAACCTCAGAATTTTTGTAACTGGAGAGGATATTCTTCTAAGTAATCCCTTTAATTAGTAATATCCTGCTTTATATTTCAGACTGTTGAAAATCGGTTTAGTTTTCCAATATTTGAAGGCTAGTGGAACTAGGAATATGGGAGAGAATGCTGCTTCAGGATACCATTTTGCAAATAGCTTTAATTAAATGAAATAGATATACCTGTTGGGGGAAGTCCTAATCAGCTTGCAAGCACATCTGGTTTTTTGCACAAAAACATCTCTACACTTTTTCAGAAGGCAGGAAAACTAGTTCTTTATCAGTCTCAGGCCTGCTGATGTATGTCAACTGTCCTAGCAGTGGCCATTATGGGTATCTTGTACTTTCAGTTTTTTCCTATTATTCTTTATGTACTATGTTTAAAGATGCGAGGTAGTTTATGTTGTAGGATGGCTTAAATGTATAGACAGAAAAGATACACATACTTGATAAAGAAATATTCACTCACCTCATTAATATTTTTGTTCATTTACAATCTAAGCATGAATTCAAAGATTTTCAGAGTTTCAGAACTATTTTGAAATGAATTATATTAAAGCTTCCCCTGCTTCAGCCCTCTGGAATTGTCCTCTGTTTTTTTCTACTTTATTTGTAATCTGATTTGCAGGAAGAACAGAGACTTCAAAATTTGTTAATGCAGTGGTGGATCACACAGTATATTCTTAGAGCCAACAATGGCCACATAGTTGTAGATGACTTTAAAGTGGCCACCGCCTAGCCTTTGTGATATCTCATGAACCTAAATGACAGGAGAGTACTTTCCATCATGATTCTCTTTCAGTAATAGTGTGTTTAGCAGCTTCTGGTTCAAAAAAGTCCTCTCTTACGAAGGACTGATTAATGGTAATACATGGATTACTATTCTTAAATTGGACTTTTCAGTCAGCGCTTATGAATATACAAACATATATGTACATACTGTATACCAAATTATGAATTATTAGTCAAAAAATTGAATGTATGCTATAAAACTGTTTAATGAATGCATGCATGCCTGATACAATAATCAATAAATTTACTGAATTCAAATTTACTGTTGTAAACATTTTACAAAAAGCATTGCAATTTATCTGAATACAGTCATTGGTGAAAAAATTACTCAAAATGATAAATGGCACATAAAAAAAATAAAGGTGACAAAACCCAATCGGCATCTTCTTTCAGCACAACTCTGAAAAAGCAAAATAGAATGGTATAAAAGTGTACAGCAAAGATTTCCTTTCAAATTCTGGAAGCTGTAAATACAAAGTGGTTGAACAATTGTAATGTGATTACAGTAACCAGGTGAATTACAGTAAAAGGTGTTCAATCCAGTTATACTTTGCTGTTAAAACAAATTATTGGCAGTTGACTCTGTTTTCTGAAAGACGGCTAGACTTTGGCAATTGGAGGTTTGAAATAATATTAAAGTTCAAAGAGACAGTCACAGCATTTACTTCGTGGAAGGTGATTTGTACACCAAGGCTCAGAGGTCCTGAAAATTGGTTCCAAAAGTGCAAGTGTCCTGCACAGATAGCTTAAAGCTGCTGGTACAGTCAGTCACCAACAGATCTGTTGTTTTTTGCATAGTTCACACATCACTGGAAACGTGAAACGTGTGCTATTTTTGGCAAGAGCAAGAAGAAGTGTGATATTGGTGAAAGTTGTCCTGTTGGTCATGCTAGCTCATGCAGAAAGCTGCTACCTAATGTTGTTAGACACTGAATACTGATTCTGCTTTTGTTGAAGCAGTTCTGTAATTGCCAGCAACTTCTTTAGCACATGCTGTTAAAAAAAAAAAGGAAAACTTATTAAATTATCCATGGTATTTCTGGAAGTTTTAAAAACTGAAATATTTATTTAAATATCTTTAGAATACATTTGGATTTTGAGTAAGGAAAAGACAATCTAAAAGTTTTCTAGCTTGAATATGTATGTCAAAATAACTTTCTTGCAGCTTTAACATTTAAATAAAGCAAGTGATGATATGCAATTAATATAAAAATGTAATGTCTTGCAACATCACTTTGTAATCATGGATATAACTTCAAATACACAGTATATTTGAAACATAGATTAAAATTAATACAGCGTTAGGTGGAAACAGATGATTCGCTGTGGCGACCCCTAATGGGAACAGCCGAAAGAAGATAAAATCAATACAGCCATGCTAAAAGGTTCACTCATTTCACAGAAGGCAATTGTATTTGATAATGCTTTGCTAATTCCACCATCTGCAGTGTTTAAGTGCCATCATTTGAATTTACTCAAGAGTCTCCAAAGCCAGAGCAGACTTTCAGAGGGCAGGAGAAAAGACATTTGGTGAGTTTGCTTCCTCTCAGTTTTACCCCTAAAAGCTTGTAGATGAATTCATCTTAAGCGAATAAGAATTCATGCCATTGAGTACAACATGATTTTCAGTAAACTTTTCCTGATCTTTTCATAAGGCTATTTATGTTTTCATCTTAAGTTTATATTTCACTTCATATACACTCAAGTATGATTTTTTAGCTTGCAGAATAATTTCTTCACTACTTAGGAGAAATATCCAGTTTACTTGAATTATCTGTGAACATTAAACATTTCCTATTCACTAAATACAGAAATTGAGATTATTTCCCAAACTGGCTGTTTTCAGTAGAAAGTTTTGTCTTTCCTGCTGATGGTCTACTTTTGTCGCCAAAGTTGGTTCTTTGATAGTGTTGCTTCCTGGACTTGAATGGCGGCAGTTAAGAATTACCCACAACAAATTTTGGATGATTGTAGACTCACACAGGAGAAGGAATCTTGAAGAGTGCAGTTCCCTGTGGGAGCAGCTGGAACTTTCATCCATCTTTTCTTCTCAGTAGACTTTTTTCGTAAGCAAGTCTGAGTTTTAACTTCACTTTTTGAAGTTTTTGTTTTGTTTTTTATTTCTAAAAGTTAATTGGCTGGTTGAATGCTGATTTATTTCAACCCTCTGGATTTTATCTGTTCTTGCTTTTTTTGCTTTGATTTGACAGTTTTTATTAACTTCTGCTTTTTCCAAATGGAAAATCATGGCATGTTTCTGGATAGTGAAGGTACTTTTACTAAACATTCACTACATGGATTTTGTATTTAATTCAATTTGCAAAAAATTTAGAACTTATTTTTCTCAAGTCTTTCTTTTAATTTTGTGTTCAAATATCCAAGAAGTATCTTCATTGCTCCTTTGTCAATTTTCTTATTCTGTTTCATCTACTACATGAAGCAATAACTTACCAGATTTCAGACAAGGGATGAGGCTGATACTTGAAAAAAGACTGTTTGATAACATGCAATTCTTAGCTGAAAGCTTTTTTAAAAGTTTGATAAACTCATAAGGTATGTTAGGCATAGACAAGTAACTAGATAAATTAAACCTACAAAAAGAATGTAATTCAAAGGTAGTAGATTTGCTAGGAAGAAATATAGAGATAAATATACTGTAGAATTAACTGTGTTGAGTCCATACACCCCTCTAAAGCTCAAGCCTGCATTCTTATACAACAGCAAAAAGCTGGCTGAGTAGATAAGTGACCAATTGATTTGGATTGAAGGACATTGGGGAATAGATTTATCACGCTTAACTGGGAAACAATTTCATCTGGACTTTTTTAGGAAGTTAGATTGGCTTTGGAGATTGAATTTATTATATTTAATTAGATAACAATTGATAAGAGATTTGATTAAGAAACATATGTGGATATTTGATCCAGGACGAATTAGTATTAATTTTTGGGACAATTTGGGATAGGTAAGAAGACATGGTAAATAGCAATAGCACTTAGACTTATATACCACTTTATAGTGCTTTCCAGCCCTCTCTAAGCGGTTTACAGAATCAGCATATTGGCCCAACAATCTGGGTCCTCATTTTACCCCCCTGATGGAAAGTTGAGTCAACCTCGAGCCTAGTGGGATTTGAACTGGCAGACAGCAGAAATACTGCACTACTGCACTCTAATCACTGTAGTACTACAATCAAATCACTGCGCCACCAAGGCTCCAAATATTCTGAGTTGATTATAATAGCAGCTTGATAAAAGAGGATTTTTTAAAATTTTAATCTTATCTTGAATTATTATTATTGTTCTTCCTGTTAACTATTTTGTCATTCGTATATAGATGATATATTAATAATTTGTAAATAGAATTAGTAATATAATGGGGGACTGTTTTGCAAGCAGTGAGAAAACTAATATTGTTGTAATATATGAAACAGTATTCACTATGGGGATAAAAAGGAATAACATTAAAGAACAGAAGGAAGTGCCACAAAGAAAACAATGGTCAAAACCCTGTGTCCAAGACAGAACTATAATCTGAGAAAATGTCTTAGATAGACTTTACCTAGATCTCATGAAGATAAAGTGAGGGAGAGGGAGAAAACATATTCACATTTATAAAATTATGTTACTATAACCTTGTAATAAAAGTTATGTTGGCCTGAATGACTTTGGTTTCCTCGTCTGCTTCATCTTTTATTGTCAGTTTCTTCTGAATATTTTTCCATAATTTTTGTAAGTTCATAAAACTTTTAAAGAAAATTTTCACCTAAAGATTGCATGTTGTCAAGGTCTTTTTTTTTCTGAGTCTCACCCTCCTTTCCGCTAATCCAGTATGTTTGCTGCTCAATGTAATAGATAAGAAAACAGGCGGAAAAATAACAAATTGAGAAATACAATTTTGCTGCAATGAATGTCCAATAAAATATAAATCAAGTAGAAGCACTTTCACCATCCGAAGGCATATGCGTGTTTCCTTACGGAAAAGCAGAAGTTAATGATAGCCATAGATCCAAGAAAAAAGCAGGAAAAAAACCTCAGTTAAAATTAGCAAGCAGTTGAAATCTATGGGCATTCAACTACCCAATTAACATTTAACAATCAAAGAGCAAAGCAAAACTTAAGAAAGTGAAGTTAAAATCCTTGCTTGCTTATGAGAACTTTCTGCTGATAGCAAAAGGTGAAGAAAAGACCAATGGCTTTCCAGCTGCTCCCATAGGGAGCGGAAATCTTCAAAATTCCCCCTCTCGGGTTGGTCAACAGCTATCCAAAAGTCATCTTGGATCATTCCTAAATGCCCTCATTCAAAACCAGAGACCAACACTGCCAAAGAACCAGCTTTGGCAACAAAAACAGATCATTCACAGGAAAGGAAAACTTTTCTACGGGGCAGCAGCCATCCTGGGGGGAAGGAGTCCCCTCGTCTGGTTTACCTGGAAGGGTTGACAGAAGTAAATTCTTTACATATTTTGGAACAAGCCTATGTTTGGTATCAGTTCTTACCTGCATTGCCCCTCGCTCATTACTGAGTGTTCGAAGTTCATCTGAATGTGCCACACAAATTTCATGAAGGGCTGCTAGGTCACGTGATAAGTCAGTTCTAGAAGGCTCTGTAGTGTCGGGAAGCTCAGGTATGTTCTTGAACAAAATATAACAAAGATTATATTCTTTTATAAAATAATACAACAGTCGGGCTTTTCTCACTTTTTAACCATTATTTGACAATGTTTGTCTATATAGAGCAGGGCTGTCAACTCCCGGCCCGTGGGCCAAATGTGTCATGCATTGGTCACGTCCCCACCTGGTTTAGCAAAGGGGGAACATCCTGATTTGTCATGTGACACCGCCGTGATGATATAAGGTTGACACCCCTGATATAGAGAATGATTACAGTCAATGTTATTGTTTAATTTAATTTTTTAACATTTAATACCAATAGGCTGAACTCTGATTTTATCCAATGTTAGCATGTTATCCGTAAGCATGCAAACAGCTACACTGAATTAAGATAATCTGGAACAAGATATTCTATGCAAGAAAAATATGTCACATGAACAAAGATGATAATGGGAATATATAAAATAGCAAGGCAGGAATTAAGCAAGGAAATGGACTACATAAAATAGAGGGACAGTATCACTTGAATATTAAAAAAGGTAATTGAAATTATTTTAACACACATAAAAACAAGCTACATAAAGAAAAGCCATTTCAGAAAGCACAGATGAAGCCTTAGAGAATAAACAATACTTTGAAGTCCATTTCTAGAACTAGAGAAAGTCTTTTCCCAGTTCTCAGTGAGAAGATAATAAAGGAAATCTTTACAAAACTAATAGCTGTGTTATAGATGAGTATTCTTACCCCAAGTTCATCCAAAAACATGATCATCCTGTGTTTGTTACTCTTGATAAATGGATTTACACCTTCCATATAAGGTTCCTAAAATTAAATAAGTTGCTATCTTTATTCTACATGCATGCAATAGTTTTAAATTTTGATTTCTACATGAACTCCCAAAGTAGCTTAAGTAGTTAAAATATTTTAATATCCCTTCTCTACATTTAATGAAAACCACATAAAAAGAGTCACATGACAAAAGACTAAGTCACAAATGTTTTATATACTTTTTAAAATGGTAACAATGGTAATGAGGTTCCTTTATGAGATTTACTAAATCTCATCCTATTTACAGTCAGCAAAGCAACTGTCCAGAACTGACAAGGTAAATTCATAATTGGCCTTTGAAAGAATCAGTTTTTAAATTGTGACATCCCTTCAAAATGGACTGAGAAACAAAGTGATAACCTATCTAACAAGTGCAGACCAGTAGTTATGAATGAGCATTCTGCATCAGTTCAAATTACTAAATTGCTTTCAAGAAAATCCCCACATGGAACATATGGTAACAATCAAAACTGAAACTGAAACTAGATTCAGAGTTCTGTTTCTTTGGATTTTGTTTTCTATACTTGATAAGATTTGAGATAATACAAAGGTTTTCAAAATTCACATATTCAATCAAAATTCAGATTTTTAGAATTTAAAAGTATGATTAACAATGTGATTTTTATCGTATTAATGGTTCTTAATTATTGAGAATTCCTAATCAAGAAAAAGAAACATAATCTGGAACATGGGCTAATTGTTTAAGTGTCTGTTAATCTCTTTGCTAGGAATGAGGTTAAGTTATGGATCCAAAACCATTTCCAGTGGCCATTCTCTGAAATAGCCAGAGTACACACACACACACACACACACACCAATATGCATGACAGCATTTAGCAGACAACTGGCCAAGGCTAGGTTCTGCAATTAGTACAGGTAATCTTCAACTTACAACAATTCATTTAGTGTTATAACATTACAAAGCTACAACACACTGAAAAAACTGGTTCTCACGCTTACGACTACTGCAGCATCCCCAGGATCTCATGCTAAAATTCAGGCACTTAGCAAATAGCATGTATTTAAGATAGTTGCAGCATCCCGGGATGACGTGATTGTCCTTTGTGTCCTTCACACTGGTTTCCAACAAGCAATGGGGGATGATGGATTCACTTAATGACTAAATGATTCACTTAATAACTGGGTGAGGAAGGCCAGGCTTCCCTTCCCCAATGGTTCTACAAAGAGTTGGCCTTGGCACCCGCTTCAGATGGCAAAAAGAAGAGCTTTACTCTTTTTCTCCAGAGCCTTTGAAATTACCCCTCCCTTCACTTTTCTGCCTTAAAATCCAGAGTACACACATTTTCTCCTGATCAGCTAAGGATATGGTAGCTATCTTATGATTTTAATAAAAAAAAAAAAATACTGAGGAGGAACACAGAAGAAGGAGAAGCAGCAGAAAAGGGGGCTGCCATTTCCAGAACAGAGACATGGGGCGATGGAGGTCAGTGAGAAAATGGGGATCAGCAATTGCTGCACAGTGAAAGAAAGAGAGAGAGAGAGAGAGACTCCTCTTACGGTGCTATGCCAATGTTGAAAGAAGTGGGCTGGTGGTCATGTGGGCTGCACATGGATGCTGGTGCTGCTGTTGCGAAGCAGTTGTCAGGGTGTGAAGCCATGGGGGCCCTGAGATAAGCCGGTATGTGCATCAGGTAGCTCTAGCTTTCCACCTTGCAGCACTGGCACTCAGAAAAAATAACACACACCCCCAAAATAAATAAATAAATAAATAAATAAATACATAAGCCCTTGTGCATATTTCAGACCCTAAAAGAAAATAAGACCGGGTCTTATTTTTGGAGAAATACAGTATGATATGTGGACACATGTAAGGAGATCCTTTCCTCTAATCTATGGGACTATCTGCATGTAAAGTATACAGCAATTAGGATAGGCAGTTTGCTTGTACTTTCGTGATGAAAGTATAATGAACCAATTATGTTTACCTTCGCTCCAAACTCAACAAGATTTGCTAAATTCTGCACAGACTTAGCGACCAGCGTCAGTGTTCTTGCTGCAGTCAGAGAAGGAGAATCTGTAAAAAACAGTTTGAAAATTACAATCAATATTACAATAATTTATAGCAAGCCAACCTAAGTTAAGTTGTTCTTTCTAAGCCACATTAAATGAGTTAAGTTACTCCTGATTCAAGTGGTTAACTGATAGCCTTTTGAAGGGGAAATTCACAAACCATAGCACTTCCTTTCCTAAGGCAATGATAATATAACTATAGAAATCTTACGGACAGTAAATTCTGGCAGTTTTTCCTTTCCTAAAATTTCTTTAAAGAAAAAAAATTGCCCAACTAGTTGTTTAGGAAATATATCAAAATAATTATAAACTGCATGTTTGTCATTATTTTCCTAGTATGTAACTCTTTCAAAAAATTCAAAACGAATAGTTGAGCTGCAGTATGAACTTATTTTACTTAATGATGAATAACATAAGTAACGTTTTATTTTACAAAACGTTGAAAGGAAAAATGTTGAAAGGGAAGTTTAGCAGTGTCACACAAACATGATGCTGAACCCACAAGTGCACCAAATCCATATACTCTTATTCTGATATTTCTAATAAGAATTATTACTGACATTTCTAATAAGAATTATACATTTAAAAAAGCACTTAACCCTATTTAACCAAACAATAGAATTTATTTTCATGACTGCATTTGAAACTAAATAGGCACTGTTGTCTTAATGCTAAATATGAGTTAATTACTATCTAATATATTCACCTGAGATGATATTAAACATCCTTGGATTTAGAATAGCAGGGCAGATCAGCCGAAGGAAAACAAAGCCACTGAAATTATAGATACAAGTATATATTGATGTTTGAAATAAATAAATAAAACATTGTAAAATTATTAAGGTGCAAATAAGATTAACCCATTTATTTCATTGTTCTTGTATATGTACTAGCAACAGTTCATAGTTTTTCAACCATTATTCTAAAGCAGAGAAATTACTCTTTCAACACCTGTATCTAATACTTTGTTAAATATTCATTTTTGATTGACAGAATGATAGAAAAGATTTTCAAAAGTCCTAAATTTTTCAAGCTAAAATAATAGCCTGTCACCCTACAAATGTAAAAGGGTATAAGTATCAATAAAATTATATAATATATAGGCATGTAAATAGTCATTTCATATATGTATTGTAGTAATGTACTGTTTAACAAGTAGTTAAATATACATATCCACAGTATCAACAGATAAGGGACAAAGAGATAAAATCTGGTATATTAATTTCTTTCTTTCCCTCATAGTTTTTTGATGAAGTCCTGTTCCATAACATGTTATAGAAAGGATAAGTGAACTACCACTAATAATAGGAATTTACTTTTGCAGTCATGTTGTATACATTCACGTTTGAAAGAGCACTTATACCAGTATCTTTTCACAAAAACAGTTATAAAGGCATATTTTTCCTAATTGGGATGTAGGAATTACTTTCCTAGTTACCCAACTAATATTTTTCTCTCAAGTTTTAATAGTATTTTTCTGCACATGCAATGTTTTATCTAAATATGTTATACTGTTGTATAATTTATGAAAAGTGATTTTTTTATAACTATGAAAGCTGAATACAATGGAACATCTGGTCACGGCTGTAATTTGTTCCAGAATTTCACTCACCACCCGATTTGGTCGTGACTGGAAGCGAACTGACTGTGCATGCATGTACAAAAGACAATCGGCGTGGAAGAAGAAATTGGCTGTGCTGTGTTGATTGCTACCCGAGTATTTGTTCATGAGCAGATGCAAATAGTTTGCTAAATTTTTGATTGGTACCCGATTTGGTCCTGGTGAGAGACGTTCGTGACCAGAGGTTCCACTGTATCTTGCATTTTCAAAATTTTAAAACAATATATCTTATGATGTTATGATGGAGATATTTTGAGAAAAAAAGAGGTTGTTGGAGATATGATGAAAAATTGTATAAAAATGAGGAGGATAAAAAATGGATATTT
>JAEANM010000942.1:0-30865 GCA_017656035.1 Myanophis thanlyinensis
GGGACCCCTCGCGGTCATCTAAACGGACCCGGTTTCTTGAGTTTTCCTTCACCGATTTGGACCGGGTTTTCGGCTACCACACTGAAGGCTGGTTGAGAGCAAATCTCCAGAAATGGAAATGTTATGCTGGCGTGGAATTTAAATATAAAATGGATTCCCATCAGTAGGAACATTAAAAAAAAAATCAAATACAGCAGGGATATCTACTGCAGGGGTCAAAAAAGTCAAGATGGTAGCCACAAATATGTATTCACAAGACTCAGCTTTTTTACCTGAATCCCAAAAACTTCATCAAAAGTTAGTTTAGATACAAACCTTTAGCAATCAATATGAGATTTACTGTAGAAATCAGGCACCAACTTCTCATTATTTATGTGAATCAATGAACAATATACCTCAAAAAAAATTCTATTTAAGAATAAGCATGTCTTACACAGGATTCTTTCTATGAAATATTATTATCATTCTTTAGATAAGCGATTGCACTGAAAATGAAGAGTATTCTGGCTAGCAAAGGGGATAGAAGCAATCAATTTAATTTTGTAAGGCATTTCTTAAGGGAAAGAAATCTAGTTAGTTGTGGTTAGAAAATTATCAAAAGCCAACTTATCTCATGCTTTTTCTGAATAAATGCTCAGAATCGATTACCTGGATATTTACAAAAATTTATTTCATTTTTGTTTTTTATGTTGGAGCCAGGTTATAAAAACAGTTTTGGGACAAATGAACAAGTTGATAATTCCTTTCCAAAAATTATTATTGAAAGAGAGAAAGTCTTGTGCAAATATTCAAGACAGATTTTAAAATTAAGCTTTCCAAAGGATTTACATCTTAATATCCAATGTAAGAAAATGATGAAAAAGAAGAAAAGAAGGAAAGTAACACACTGCAACACATTATATGATAGGGAATAAAAATAATTTTAGATTTCTTTTTTTGGGGGGGGTGAACTCTGACTCACACTAATATGCATATCAGAATATAAATTTATTTATTTTGATTTCTCTGACTTCTGGTCTGTGAGATAATGTATCTGCCTTAATAATCCAAATTATATTTCAGATGCCTATATTCTGAGTCTTACATAGTTCATACTTATGCTTCAATTTTGCACCAGCTTTTCCCAGGTGGTTAGATCTATACCAAGCAACATCACTGAGGCCTTTAATGTGCCTTTGAAATGCTTTCTTCTGCCTTCCAAGCAAGCATCTTCCAGCAGAGAATTCCCACAAAAAGAAGCTGTTTGAGTATGTGCTCATCTGATACATGAGTGGCATGACTATCAACCTAGTCTATGCTCTCATCTATGGGGTGTGGACCAGTGGTGGAATTCAATTTTTTTTACTACCAGTTCCGTGGGCGTGGCTTGGTGGGCGTGGCTGGGGGAGTTATGTGACTGGATGGGCAGTTTCTGTAAGCAGGGCAATAAAGATTAGGCTAGAAACAATACCAGAATGTTTCTTTCCTGCCTTCCTTACAGGATTAACTCTGTGAAGTGGGAAAAAAAACAAAAGGAGTTTTCTTTTAATAACCAGTTCTCTGAACTGCTTAGAAAATTTACTACCGGTTCAAGCGAACCTGCTAGAACCTGCTGAATTTCACCTCTGGTGTGGACTGATGGTAGACATGCTAGATAAAACTTTGGTGTCTGGTACTTTAGTGTCCCATCTAATACCAACACCCTGCAAAGACAAATCATGTAGAAAATGTTGAATTATCTTCCATACCTTCGATATCGAGTGCACATTTCATAGATGTATAGAAGTATGGTAAGTTCCACAGCTCTGTAGACCTTGTTAATGAGCTGATTCCTCAATGTTCCCACACAAGGGAGCACAAAAGCAGATCCTGTCTTTGTTATTCCGCAGTTATCTTCTTCATTAATAGTTAATGCTTAGAAGAGTAGAGGATACTGTCAAAATAATGAAACTGGTTCATTGCCTATAGCAGTGGTGGTGAACCTTTTACTTACCGAGTGCCAAAAAGTATGTGCTATGTGTGTGCCATCTGCACTTGTGTGCAGCTCTTCCACGTGCACTGCATATGCAACTGCATCATCTGCACATGCATGCAGCTTTCGCACATGCAATGTATGAACGCTGCACACAGGCACTCACACATGAACAATTGCATGTGTATGTGCAGGAGAGCTCCGAAGACTAGCTGGATTTCCTGCTGCAATTGCACAGATGCACAGCAGAGGCCTGAAGACCAGCTGGGTCTCTGCAGTCTTGCATGTGTGCATGCACAATTGCATGTGCATGCTCAGCTGGACGTAAGTTGGCTGACAGCTTGTTTGCCCAACAAGATGGGTCTGAGTGCCACCTGTAACACCTGTGCCATAGGTTCGCCATCACGGGCCTATAGTTTCTTCCATTTGATTGGGATTTGGGGTTCTACATATGATGCATGAGGAATAGGCTGGTACATGACTTCAGTCTTTTGGTTTTTGACACTAAATCCAAAGTTGTCGCAAATCATGAAGTTCCACCCTTCTATTTTCTTCACACCAACATGGGATTGATCTGAGAAAAGATGACTGACCCATAGTCACCCAGCCCGTTTTTGTGCTTAAAAGAAAACCTCATGATCTCATAGTTTCTTGATCTCATAGCAACTCAACTACTCTACTGAACTACATAAAGATGTGCCATTTCTCGATCTGAAATGGGAAAGTGCCTTTGGATCTGGCAAGGATATGCTTGCTGTATCCATATATTCAGTGACTTCTTAAGTATCCATACTTTTCTCACTTAGTCACCATACTAATACAAGAAAATATGTGCTCAAGTTAAGGGACTGTTTATGAGATAGCAACATAATACAACCAGATCTCATCATGTTGTTGCCAGTTCCTTAATATTTCCTTAACACAAATGTTTATTTTCCTGGAATTCTTGTAACTTTGGACCTCCTGGGAACTTTGAACAATACCTCCAAAATAACATATATTAACATATTGGGATTTAATTTTTAAGTACCGTAACTATATTTAAAAATATATCCCAGAAACAGAAGATAAAATTACCTCCAGAATATTTTTTATCTCTAATGATTCCTTGAACTTCATGAGTAGACAGGGATTAATCCTGGCCAATGCTCTGTCATTTAGGCTAGCTAGACCAAATCAAAATCTGCTTTTAACCATGCAGAACTAAAGGTGCAATCTTGGATTTTAAACTTGTCCATTGTTACATGCAGTTAAATCCAGGAATAAAAGTTGTTCGGTCTTCTGGGAAACAGTTACCTGAACAAAAAATTTGCTGCTCAATTTATCTGCTTTCCTAAACACAGAAAAGTCGGTTGAATTTGCTTGGATTTAGACAAGGAGTCTTGAACTGCAAAACCTGCACTTGGACCACTAATCCACTCCCTCCGATTTATATAAATTGTAGAGGTTTTTTTTTTTACATTCCAGCTATAGCAGATCTTCAACTATTACATTGCCAAAGAAATCCACATTGGTTTGCAAAGTAATTTCCATATTGCATTTTTAATATATTACATTTGCAGTGGTTTGGAACTGCACAATGCATAGGGAAAATGTACTGGGGTCATTAGAAAGCTTTAAATATAAAAAAATATTTTAAACTAAGTCAAGTATTATGTCCTAAATTTCTAACCAATATTATAATGTAGGAAAGTCAGGGTTATCATTATTTGTTTATTTATTCTGTTTTCCTATTTAAATTACTGTAAGTAAATATTCTTCCTGTCACTTTATAAAACAATTCATACCTACCTACCTATTAAACTATTCATTTTTGGGGTAAGCAGCACTACACAAAGGAAAAAAATGGTAAAATGTAGTAAGCACAATGAATAAAAAGCATAAGAAAAATGACAGAAACATGTCTGGATATAGTTTATAGCAGGGTGGATAAAAATCGATTTTAAAAAAAATAAAAATCTGATTTTTTTGATTTAAATCAGATTTTTTTAGATTTTTATCAAATTTATTTTAATAAAATGCTTTTGGAGTAAAAATTTAATCTAAAGATAGTTTTAAATCAAGCCTTTTTACTAGTGATTTAAATCAAATCCACCCTGGTTTATAGCAAGACCATTCATTTTACCATCCCACACTGTACTATTCTTGAAAACCTTCCTTGCTTTCATCATGAGTACGCACAGATCAACACATTGCCTTTTATCCATTAAAATTCTCAGTGTTACTTTTTAAAGATTTCCAAAAATCCATCCAAATATAAATTTCTCAGTACTCCTCTCTTTAAGACTTCCCTCCTTAGACTTCTTCTGACTCTTCCTTTATATATTTGTTTTTAAATTTGATCCTCATTCATCTTCTTTATACACCACAATGCATTTTTTTCATATTTGTCACTCAACCAATCCTCATATATTCATTACCAATTCATTTTTCATTTTATCTTTCTCTCTCTCTGTTTCCTTTCCTTTCCTTTCCTTGCACGCTATTGTCATCAACTAACTTTTAACTACATATGCTTTCTGTAAATCAACATACAATAAACTTTCTCATCATTTTCAGTGTCCTACTAAAGAACAAAAACTTGGTTTGCATGATTTAGCTCTGCACTTTCTATATTTTACTCATTGTCACCCTTTATAGTCTTTCAGTCAAATTTTGCCAGACACTTTGCCAGGTACAGGTGACAAAATAACCCTCCTGTAGTTTTTGCAATCACCTTTTCTACCTTTCACTTTGCATAGAGGAACAATAGTGTCATTTGTCCATTCATTAGGCATGAATACCGTCTTCACATTCATGTGAAATAGTTCACACAGCCACTCCATAAATATACCCATATTTTAACATTTCTCCAATTACACCATGCACATCTGCAGTCTTACCATTTTCAACAAGATGTTAACATTTGTACCAATTATTTCCGTTCCACTGGACCTATCACATTATTCCCATACAAATCTTTAAATCCTCCTTTCACATTTTCTTGCTCTAGACCAACTTTTAATTTATTGTTTCAGGACATTAACATCTTCTAATACATTTACATACAGAACTCTACTTGCAGTCACTCTGTTTTCAACCTTGCTACTTTAACATCTTTCTTTTTTTTTCCATGTCCATTTCTTCCCTAGATCCACTTTTAAGATTGACCCAAACATATTCTATCTCACATTTAGAACCACTCATCACCCTTGTATCCTTCATTAATCAAAAACATTAAAACAATAATCAATTTATACTCATCCCTTTGCCATGTATACATATGAATAGACTTATGTTCAAACCAAGCAGATCATATTCAAAGTAGATACTTCCATTCTCATTCATTTCAGTTCTCCAAACAGCCCAATCACTTTTTCTGTATTCTCTTTCCATTAAAATAATATTTTCCCTGGGATTTCATTGATTTAGAGTGTTTCATAATATAGCTCAAAATCATATATGGTTCTTCCATTATCACCATTCACTGGAGTATAACATTTAATTGCCATCTATGACACCAATTTATATTCTCTGACATACACCGTCTGTAATTCTTTTATTTATAATTAAACCTACACCTTCATTTCCTTGCATGTATTTATCAGTTCCAGGAGACATATTACTTCCTTCCCCTTTCTCATAGTTTTACAGACAACAGATCCTTTGTTTTATTTATTCCCTTTTTAACATTTACTCTTCTTATATTCACATGCCATGTCCCTTGTCATACATCATAGTTTTGAGCAGTCAAAGTTTTCACACATTTTAATAAGATAGAAAAGACGATAACCATACCATATGCAACATTCCTTGCTTATATAGTAGGGACAGTATTGAACAGTTGTGGTACATTTTCCCAATCTGCACAAAATGTAACCAAATCCCAGTTCTACAAAATCATGCTTTCACTACAGGTAACCCTTGATTTATGACCATTTGGAAAAAGGGAATTATGATCTGTCTTCATAGTTAAACCACTGTTCCACCTCTGTGATCACATGACTGCAATTTGTGCACTTGGCAACCAGCTTATATTTATAACTGGTTGTGGCATCCTGCAGTTGGGTTTAGGAGAACTAGCTACAGCCAACTTAATGAGGCCAACTCACTGTGGTCAATTCACCACAACCAACTCTCCATGGCCAACTTGGCATGCCCAACTCACCATGGGACAATTCAACTCTGAATTAGTATCATTTCATTCAGTTATTTTCATTATTGGTGACTATGTTTGTATAGAAATTATTGTAATTCTTGTATTTCTGGATTGACTTGTTTTATTTTATTATTACTGGCCATGGTTCCATTGGAATTAATTTAACTTTTGTATTTGTTGAATTGTCCCATGGCGAGTTGGCCATGCAAATTGGCCACAGTGAGTTTGCTGTGGAGAGTCGGCCATGGTGAGTTGGATGCAATGAGTTGTCCCATTGTACCTGCAGTCACATGATCATGATTTACAATCTTCCCAGCTAGTTTCTGAAAAGCATCAATTGGGGGAAGCTTGATTGACTGAATGACTGCAGTAAGAATGGTCATAAAATTGATCCTGTGATGACTCACTTTAGCATCACAATAACTTGCAATGGAAATTCTGGTCCCAGTTGTGACATGCGTCAAGGACTTCCCATTCTGCATGACAGCTAGGTACTCTGATCAAGAGACTTTCAATGCTGTTCCCTGGTCTCACAACTAGGGAATACATAAATATACTGAAATACATACACAATTTACACAATTGAAAGGCAAGACTACAGGTTTAACAAATTATTTAGTAAATTATGCAAACTATCATCACTGTTAGCAAACAATGCTTGTTCTAGATTGCAAAGACAAGTATAATGGTGTATTTTAGCAAGGTTGTCAATGGAAAAACAGCAGGAAATAAAGAATGATCGAAAGCTGAAGGCTGTGAGAAGGAAAGGCCCCTGAGGTTTAATAAAATGGCAAAAGGTTCAGCCAAAAGAATCTGGATAAGGCCATTTTTTAAAAGATAGAAAATGGTAATTTGGAGAAAGGCCAAAGAGGTCACTAGAGCTTGAAGTCATTGCCTAACTCTTTTGGAGTCATATATTCCTTTAGACTGTGCCAAAATCTGTTACCCAATTTCCCCCAAAAAAGTTTCCTTCTCTGTAAAAGAGAGTTCTGTTTTTCTATCTTATTATCGGTATGATAATTCTAAAAGAATTCCTTTTGGTATTATTTATCTTAAACCAGGAGCTGGGCTTTTATTTGTAGTCCCTCAAGTCCTCTGCAACCATGCTGCCAAACATCCTGCAGTTTCCTGCAGTTTTGAGGGGGAAATGTAACAGTTTGTAAGGTCCTAAAGTAACTTCCTTTTCAAAAAACAATAAAGAAAAGAAGATCTCCCCGAAGGAAAAAAAACCAGGTACTGCATCTGTGCTGAAGAGAAGTGCCATGGCTTCACTTCCCACCATTGCCTTGCACTTTGTTGCCCTCATTTCACACAAGCATTAAGTATGATTACCACGAACCGCTGTCTTAAATCAAAATGATTAAATTGAACTTGGTAATATACACCAAGGGAAGTGGGGGCTCAGTGGGTAAGACGCTCAGCTTGTCAATCAGAAAGGTCAGCAGTTAGATGGTTCGAATCCCTAGTGCCGCGTGATGGAGTGAGCTCCCGTTACTTGTCCCAGCTTCTGCGAATCTAACAGTTGGAAAGCATGTAAAAAATGCAAATAGAAAAATAGGGACCACCTTGGTAGGAAGGTAACAGCACTCTGCACACATACGCCATTTAGTCATGCCGACCACATGACCATGGAATCGTCATCAGACAGTACTGCTGGCTCTTCAGCTTAGAAATGGAGATGAGCAGCGCCCGCTAGAGTAGGGAATGACTAGCACATATGTGCAAGGGGAACCTTTACCTTTACTTTATATACACCAAGTTTGGATACAAGATCATCCTAGGTATGTTTTTATGGCTTTTGACTCTTCTTGCCATATCATGCAATGACAGGCTACCATGCTGTTTCACAGACTTCTTTAGAAAGTGCCATTGGATTTCCCATAAGGGGAACTGCTGTGAAGTGTTATGTGAAAGCAGGAGTTGCAGGCTTTTTTCAAGGCCAATACATTATATTTCTTCTCAGAAGGCATACATTTCCTTTTGCAGAAAAAACATTGAAACTAGGATTTCAAAGGAGTGAACACACACACACTGTATTCTGTTTCCAATATAGGATGCTATCAGTATTTCGCAACAATAAAATGGAGTAATCATCTGCAAGTGTTAATTCATCCATTCATGTCTCTTGATTTCCCATCAGACAGTGTGAAGCTTGCAAGCACACATCTTAAATTGTTTACTGTGGCATTATCGCTCAGCTAAATCAGGCTGCTTGTCTGCAGTGAAGGAGCTGGAATGTATGGGAATCAAGAATTCAAAAGAATAAAACTATGGGTGGCAATAACATGAGTTATAAATAAGATAGTTGTATACATTGAAAACATTCTGGTTTTCTGGATCAGCCATTTGCTTTCAGGTGCCTTTTAGGTGACTTGGATTACAACTTCTAGGTTGGAGTGATGGAAATTATATCTGACCTTTTTGGAGAGTAGGAGGAAATATATGCAACCATAAAACAATATAAGTATAGGAAAATGCTTTTTAGCTGAACTTTATTATTGAATGAGATGAGCAATTGTATCTAAGAATACAATTCTTAGATACAATTTAAGAAATATATTAAGGAAAGAAAAAATGCAGTATATTTAGGTCTTTTCCTTTGCAAAATAGGTACTAAAAATCATACACGAGATGAAAGCAATAACGTATCAATAGTCAAGAAGACCAAAGATCAAAACTGTCAATCGGGAAGAAACAGATTAAGTTCTATAGATGTGATCTCCTTTACCATGAATAAGTAGAGCCAAATCTCACCAATGTATTAATTTTTGAAAATTAACACGTAAATAAAAATGTACAATTTACATCTGATAAAGAGTTTTTCCAGTACTGTGCTCCCAAGTTCTTTTGAAAAACTTTTTTTCCAGAAATCGTTGTATGTGTTAAGGTACAGTTTTTAATAGTGCGAAATTTACTATAAAAGGAACAAAAGAAATTTAAATCTAGTTGCACCGATACCTGTGATACAGGCATATGCTGCCACCTTGGGGAAGACTCCTTTCCTGAAGGAGGCATCTTGAGTATAGTAACATAAATCAACTTCATGTTTGGCCTGTCATATCCCCACAGGAAGAAAAGTTTCTTAAATCCTTCTACTCATGCGGTCATAAGATCTTCCAGATGTCTCTGAGCATCTTTCATGTTATGATACTCATTGTGGAGAATTGCCATTGTTCTGAGTTGGAACAGCATAGCTGAACATGTAATTTCACAATGCCTGTCTTAAATTAATGTAACCTGGAATAGCAAACTAGTACAATGAATAGTTCTAACAATTACACCCGCCTTCCCAATGGAATGGCTGAGTTCACACAACATTGTGAATGAGCAATTAAACCAATTAAATTCTGACTGTACATAAAAACTAAAGTGATAAAAAAAATCACTATTTTTGGCTTACAGAATCCACATTCATTTTTCATAGAAAGCAGATTCCTAGGAGCCTTCATCCTGGGAGACTATTGAACAGGTTTCATGACATCAGTGGCCTCAGTGCCAATGGCAAGGATGGAAGCAATTGGTTTGAGTTAGATGTTATCGCCAATTAATATTTAAGCTGTATGTTCTGTCCTGCTAGGCTCGGCAGTAGTCTTTGGAATGGAGAAACTTGTTTATATAGCTACTCTTGGTAAGAAAAATCCCAATCTCTTGTTTTTAAAGATTTTAAACATAGGGGTGTGGTGGCTCAGTGGCTAAGGCGCTGAGCTTGTCAATTAGAAAGCTTGGCAGTTCGGCAGTTTGAATCCCTAGTGCCACATAATGGTGTGAGCTCCTGTTACATGCTCCAGCTTCTGCCAACCTAGCAGCTCGATAGCATGTAAAAAATGCAGGTAGAAAAATAGGGACCACTTTGGTGGGAAGGTAACAGCATTCCATGCACCTTTGGCATTTAGTCATGCTGGCCACATGACCACGGAATTGTCATCAGACAACACTGGCTTAGAAATGGAGATGAGCACCACTCTTGCTTCTAGATCAGTCTATATTTCCCCCTCACATCACCTCAAATACTAAAGTATGGTTTGGTCTGTGCCAATGCCAGTGCCAGTGCCAGTGCCAGTGCCAGTGCCAGTGCCAGTGCCAGTGCCAGTGCCAATGCCAGTGCCAATGGAAGATCTGCATGAATGTATTTGATGTAGAGGAGTGTAGAGAAGACCTTAGACAAATTATATAGTTATCATTGGTAAAATATAGCAGCTGCGGTGGCTCACGTGGTTAGAATACTGAGACAGAAGAACATTTAGAGGTCAACAATTTGACAGTTCAAAACCCGAAGAGCACAAGTCAAATCAAACAAAATGAGCTCCCAATCAATTTTATTTATTTTATTTATTTTATTTTCAAACATTTCTATACCGCCCCCCTCCCTAGGGACTCGGGGCGGTGTACAGCCATTTAAAAAGATATACATAAAAAAGTTAAAAACAATTTAAGAAAAAATTTGTCCCAGCTCCTGCCCTCTTAGCAGTTTGAAAGCATGCAAATGCAAGTAAATAAATAGGTACCATTTCGGTGGGAAAATAACAAGGACCTGAAAGGCACTTCCTCCCCTGGGCAATGCTGATGTCACCAGCTAATCCTTTTAACTTGGAAGCACTTTAATAGGTCCTTCCGAATGAATGTAATAATAATAGTAAAATATGACCTTACCTGGGAAAACAGGAAATTATAAGAATAAAACACAAAATGGAGGGAACGTCAAACTTTCTGTCAAAGATTCTGTTAGTATATAAACTATATATCAACAAAGTAGAGTTCTAATATTTTTTGTGGCATTTGTTTCCTAAGCAGGCCAAGTCAACTGAAGCATATATATTTTTGCTTTAAAAATAATTTTAATCTTTATTAAATTCTAACTGTTTATAAAGTGAATCATTTTGGTTCTTTATTTCTTATATTTGCAGTCTTTAGTCTAATTTTATATATTGTAAGTTACTACTCTGATTTGGGGGAAATCAATAGACATTATTACTCACATAAAATATAGATATATAAAAACAGATAAATAAAAATAGTAGAAAGAAGAAGGAAAAGAGGAAAAAACTCGTCCAAGTATTCAAAATACTGGCTGAAAAATGAAAAATGTAAGATCAGGCTAACAGTTTCAAGACAAGAAATTATAAGTGACAGATTGGGCACTCATATCATTTCTAAATAAGGATCATTCTGTAACTCATTAACTTTGATAAAGACTCCGTGTCTGTCTCACAGTGGTACATTATCAAGATCTGCTTCAAAGTACAGGTTGACAAGACAGAAGCAGAGCAGAACTTGATGGCACAATAGAGTAAGTAAGCTTTGGGTAGTACCTGAGAATTGCTACTTGATCCTATTCCTATCTGAATATTGATATTTTTCCCTAAATGCAGTGCTTTAAACATGAGTTTTGTTTAAGATTTACTGAGAATATGTTCAGGAAGCAGGTGTTCTTGTGTAATTATAAAGTAAGGGCTAGCTTCTTTCAGAAGTGTGTATATGTGTGTGAGTGAGTGTAGAATGCATATGTGAATATGTGACTGTGTGTGTATAATTTATAATAGACTTTTTTAATCATCAGCCCCGTAAGCCCTGAATAAGCAATACATATGACTAATTTAAATTAAAATAATCCCTATTTTCAGTGGAAGAACTCTAGGTAGCTTAAATTAAGAAGCCAACTTATCTCCAGCTGAGCATGCACATGTGATTGCGCATGCACAATTGCAGAGACCCAGCTGGACTTTGGGCCTCTGCTGTGCATGCATGCAATTGCAGCAGGAAATCCAGCTGGTCTTTGGAGCTCTCCTGTGCATGCACATGTGACTGCTCATGTGTGCATGAGTGTCTGCGCGCAGTACGTGTGCATTGCATGTGCAAAAGCTGCTGCATTTGCAGATGGTGTGGTTGCATATGCAGCACACCTTGCAGTGCACTTGCATATGGCACATGCAAAGCACATACTTTTTAGCACTCAGTAAGTAAAAGTTCGCCACCACTGGTCTAGAACATCTAATGTGTCTGCCACATTTATTTTGGTAGTTTGCCTTCTGCTGCTTAAAAACTACACATACTTCACATTGGCTTTGCCAATCTAGTATTCTGAACATTCTTGCCTAGAATAATATAAATATAGATATAGGGTAAAAAGGAGGAAAGAGATGGTTGCACTCAGAAAGTTAATCCTTTTCTATAAAAATGCATAGTGTTCCTGATTTAATTTGTGTTTAGAGTTATTCCTATGTTAATACTAAAAAAATACACTATCTCTTTCAGATCAATAGGTGACTTAGGAATAGTGGACCACCAAAGTTTTCTTTAGCTGTTTAAGATTGCTGTTCAAGGAAGGTGGGTTTAATTCATCTTATTTGCAAAAATATAATTTGGCACATATTTCATGAGCTATTAGTATATGGAATGAAAATAGAGTAGAATATTATTCTTTATGGCTCTGCTGGAAAGTTATCTATTTCTCTTACAGTCTTGGCAAGTTCTTGGAACAACATATAGTAAGAAAGGTATTTTACTTCCAGAAGTGTGGGCAGTGAAAATATATTGGAGTCATATTATGGCAAATATTGGATTTAAATAATAAGATTCAGGAATATATAACTATTTGGAAAAATTCTAATCTAAAAATAGATGATGAAACATTTTATTATAAAGTCTTATAGAACAGGATTATCACTTTAAACCAACTGAAGTTGGGATTTTTCCCAACTTCAATATGATTTTCCCAGTTCACAACACTGGCAATATTTTCATTTATGAGATGTTCTTTTATTTGATGAAATATGTGACATAAGTAAAACCCATAACATATCTCTATGAAAGGTAGACAATATTTAGACATTGTGTTTTCTTTGCTGTAGGTATAACAAAATTAAGTTTATTGATCCAGATAATATGGTCCTGTAATCATTTGGTACTTCTTTGGAATGATATTTTAATATAGGTAGCATTATGGGCAAACATTTAAATATTTAAAAAAAAACCTAATGTAATGTTGAACAAAGAGATCCACACATTTGCTCAAAGATTGTGGAATGCTGTCCAGTGCTACTGTTTTAATTCGTAGGAATGACAATTCAATAGCTTCCTCCTTCAAGTGGTCTTCCTAACTAATTAAGCTTAGCTCCAATATATAGTAACAATGTCTGTATAGTGCTGCTACTTTTGCTAAATGATGTTACTATTCACTTTTCATCTCATAGGAATTTTGAGACATACAATGTCTGACAATAGCAAGATGATCATCAATCTTCTTCTGCTTGGAAGAACACAAAGTGGGAAAAGTGCCACAGGGAACACTCTTCTGGGCAGCACAGATTTTGCCAGTTTCCTTTCCCCATGTTCTGTGACTACATCTTGCCACCTTGGCCGCAGCTGTAACATCTCAGATTTTGTGCGTCGGCAAGGAAGAGCATTAACTGTGCAAGTCCGTGTGCTGGACACTCCTGGATATCCCCATAGCAGCCTCAGCAAAGAGCAGATCCAGAAAGATGTCAAAGATGCTGTAGCTCAGCATTTTGGAGACCAAGGTCTACACTTGGCACTTTTGGTTCTGAGAGCTGATGTTGTACTGTGTGAAGAAGAGGAAACTCCCACCCTACAACTGATTGAGGTAATGTGCATGAGAAATAACACTGTTATATAGATACTGCCCCATCACCAGGGTTCAGTGCTCAGAGAACTTAACATCAAACTACAATAGAAATTGTATGTTATATTGGGCTGGGAATTAAGGTAAAATGTTATGATTTTTTTAAAAATGAGATGTGTGTGTGTGTGAATTTATCCAAATCCAGTTCTTACACTAAACTAAAATGTTCAGCCCATATGTGGTGATAGGGCTGAACAAATACAGATTTTAATAAAGGTCAGCAGTTTACAATTGGATTCCAAGGACTAAAGTTCTAACATAGAATATGGTCTGACCGAACTGTGAAAGGTATGCTTACTATAATCTTTTAAATTTCTTTTTAATGGTGATTAATTTATTGTTTTGTTTTTAAATGGTTGTACACTGCCCTGAGTCCCTTCTCGGGAGAGGGACGGTATATAAATTTAAATAAATAAATAATAAATAAATAAATCTTCAATTTGATCACAGGATGGCATTTCCATGGTAAGGGAGGGGGAGTTAGTAATAAGCATGGCAAATTTAAATGTTTACTCTATTAATCTAGTTTTATTGCATCCTTTTTCCTGCAAAGTTCAGAGTAATATATATATATAGCTTGTCCAACATATACCGTGTTTCTCCCAAGACGCCCCACCTAGAAAAAAGCCCTATCACGTTTTTCAACACATGCGATAAAATTAAGCCCCACCTACAAAATTAGCCCTAATTAAGACTCTGCCCACCCCAGGGTGCAGGGGGTTGGGTGAGGCACACAAGTAAAAATTAAGCTAGGGTGGGGATGGGGGTGGTGGAGCTGCCCTACTTACCAGGCCTCACACCCCTGACAACTGCCTCACCTTCTTCTGGGTCTGCTTCTTCTACAGGTGCTTGCCACCACTCGCACGCATCGCCCCAGCCTCCATTTTGCCTTCAGATGCTTTCTGGAAAGTCTGTTTGCAGCCAATAATAGCGCTTCGGGGTGATGCATGTGGGTGGTGGCAAGCAGCCACAGAAGACGACATGTGCACATCACTCCTGCTTCTGTTATTGGCTGCAGAGGGCTTTGTGGAAGGCATCTGCAGCCGATAACAGAGCTCTAGATCGTTCCAAAGCTCTATTATCGGCTGCAGAGAGTTTTCCATTTTGTTTTCAGATGCCTTCTGGAAAGGATGATCCGAGCCGAAAAGAGCGAGCAACACACCCAATGCATCTTGCCTGGCCACTGGCTGCTTCTTTTGCAGCCACGTGTCACTCGCTTTTTTCGGCTGCAAAAGCAGCAGCCCTTGGCCAGATAAGGCACGTTGGACGCATCACTTACTCTTTTCAACTGCAAAAGAAGAAGCCCAGTGGACAGGCAAGGCGCCTGGAGAGGAAATTAAGACAAATCCAAGAAAGAAGCCCTAGCCAGTTTTTCAGGGGTGAAAATAAGACCTTGGCATATTTTTGAAGAAACACGGGTATGTCTCGCTTAGGCAATTATTTAAGTGATCATGAATCAAATCAAATTTTGCATGAAAAGGTTTAGAGAGAACCACATAGAATTTCTTCATATTTCCAAACCTACGATAGTTCCCAACAGTCCCTTTGAAAGGGTTGGGATTTCCCAATAGTAAGAGGCAGGAGGTAGGAATATTCCATTGCAGATCAAAACTGATGGTTAGCTTATATATTGAAAAAAATAAAATCATGTATGTAAAATAATTATTAATTAAGCCGATGTCCATTTTTTTTACTTTTGCAGGAACTCCTTGGGCCTAACTGGAAGACTTACACTGTCATTTTATTTACTCATACAGACCAGATTGAAAAATCATCATTTACTATAGACAAATATTTGCATAATGCCGCAGATACACTACATAAAGTAATGCAGTTAGTTCAGCAAAAATGCATTTTTATTGACAATCATGCTATGTTTCTAAAACATGAAAATCTAAAAGCTTTAAGAAAAATTATGGAGTTTCTAAAACAAAACAATTTCCAGACCGTTCATGTGAAATAAACAATGCTGTACATTTAAATAATTTACCATTTCCAAATTCTGAATTCTTTGTTGCTTTTATAATTTCTGCTTTTGGAGAACCGATGACTCAATGGTTAAAGATGCAGTCTGACAGCTAGGGTTCGAGACCCAAGCGCCACACAATGGGATGAGTGTTTTGAGAGAATCGTTTTCTCAGATTCATTTTCTATAGTATCAGATTGCAGTATACCATTGAAAACTACTTATTTTCACCCAGTATATCCAGGATCAAATATAAATTTCATAAATTCAACTCTCAAAGTGGTTTTAAAGTACCTATATTTTGTGAACATTTCCAGAAAATAATATATTTTCAATACATTAAAAATATATTAATATTAGCTAATACTAACATGTTGATAACATCACTCTAGTTCTAAAATATACTCAATCTTTATTTCTGAACTGATTTCAAGCCTGGTGTGGGACTGAAACTGAACTGTTCACCTTGGTGGATAACTTTTGTTGAACTAAATAGTAGTCCCTCTGGTCATATCATAAATCAGTCAGCTGTGTTCAGTAACACTGTATCCTAGACTTCCAATGAGGACTGTGGTTCCATACAGCATCACTGTGAGACATACTATCAAACGTGGGCTGGCACAAGATTCAGCCATGATATTTTCATACATGTATGAAACTGATAATAGAGATTCCGTGGTTTTGGAAGAGGTATTGTCATACCCAACTGCATATAGCCATTGGAAACCAAGCAGGAAACACATTGGACATTCACACTCAGAACGTGGAATCTATGAGGGACAGGTAAAAATGAGACTGAAATTTGAACACCCAAAAAGTAGACTCACTGTCTGAGTCACAGTAAGCATCTGTGTCAGTTCCTACTTTGAATCTTCTTGAGGCACGTTATGAATACAATTTATGAATACATAGATTGGTTTTCTTCTATAATCCCTCTATGAAACCAAGTTATCTTTGGGATTGTTTTCAGAAACAGTATCTTCAGTATGGAAAGTCTCTTCAGAGTCCTGCTTAATAGGTAAGGACTGAGAGTGGAGATAAAGATTGTGGGCAGAATAACCATCCTCTAGATGACTGGATAGTGTCCATACTTTCTTAGTTTTTAAGAAGGCACCAAACATGAAGCATTCTTTACATGCACATGGAGTAATTTGTTATTTCACAGAGATGCTATTTGAAATGGTTTTAATTTTAATTTTCAGCAACATTTTAGTTACTTCCCTTTCAGTGGTTTAAATGGATTTTTAAGGATAGAAAGCGTTAGCTGTTAAGAATTCCTCTATAATTGCTTTCAAAGGAGTCCCAACAATGAAATTCATCTGTTTGTTTACACTTGTTTCCATTTTTTCTCTGCACCATATATGGGCCCTTTCTCTGGGCTATATAGTAATGGAATCATTTGAACTAGGGTATTAATATATTACTGTAATGAATTTCAGTACAGTCTGACAACTACTTAATTTTCATGCATTAGCATCGTACAAGTTTGGGAGTGGGGGGGGATTCTAGTTCCAAACTAGTTTCCAACCCTGTTTACATATATTACAAAATGAATTAAAGGGTATGGGCACGCATGCATCCTCTACCACTTATCTATAGCCCTAATTAATGCTTTCTCAGTTTTATACAAGTAATGAACCATGAAAGTTATATTTTTAGTATATGTTTTCTTCAAGTTGAGTAATTTATAGATTCTCTCAGTTTTCTCACCACACTACAGATATTGTCATTCCCTTCTTTCAGGAACTTTCTTCAACTTCCTTATCTAGTGCCTACCTTTGGTAATTCCTGGGTGTCTTGTATTCAAATTCTAACCAGGTCTGATATTACTAAGTTTTTTAAGTCAGCCAAGGTCATCTGTAAGGTTGTAATAAAATGAATGAGACATGGTTTTCAGTGAGGCAATATTTATTTATGTTCATGTTTTTCCCTTCAAAATTATCTCAAATTTTTCCAAGCTTGCTTTGATTTATTTGATTCCACTGTTGGCCATTGAAAGAGCCCTGCACACACCTTTTCCTTTCACTTCAAATGGTACTCCTTTGTATGTAGCAATACACTGGTCATTAGTCTGAAGATCAGGTTGGATCTGCTCCCATATTTTCTTCTTGGGATTAAGTTCTTTTTCCGGTTCACCTTTTTAAAAAAGAAAAAAGGAAGATAAGAAAGTGAAACTAAGAATTTGAACTCATATTCTTTTACAACAAAAAGGAAGTAATTTACACAAGGGGTTTCCAACCTTTATTGCTTGGTGGTCTGGCGGGGGGGAGAGGGGAATCAGGCTACAAAATGGTTGGGCCAATGTGCATGTGCCTGCAAGGCTGGAGCGCAGGTGCATGTGCGCACAGCATAACCTACTCGTGTAGCCTGGTTGCAAATTGGCCATGGTCTAGTAGTGCAAGGACTATGCAGTGGGCATAGTTCCAAAAAGATATTTGTTTATCCATCCATCCATCCATCCATCCATCCATCTCAATCTTTTGTAAAACCTTAGTTGAGAAAAATTGAACTTAACTAATGAGTTGAAGAAAAGTCAAAACATTCTGAATTTCTCCTCATCCTTCCATTCTATGACTAATTATAATAATATACCTACAGAAAGATTATTAACCACAGTTAAAACCAACTTGGCTTCTAGCCAAAATATAAAATAATGGTTTAAAACTGATTTCAAATTCCAGCTGCCAGCAGTGAAAGGTGTCTATGAAAATTAATGATCAACCCTATTTAGGTCTGGCAAACGAATTTAGTATCATCTTCAAATAGTATCTACTATATAAGATACATTACACCCTCCCTGTGGAACGAGCTCCCCCCGGAGATCCGTACTATTATGGATCTCCGGTGTTTCCGACGTGCCCTGAAGACCCATTTGTTTCAACTAGTCGGCCTGGCCTGATACCTGGGGTTTTAAATTTAGACTTAATTTATTTTAAACCGATTTAATTTAAATTAAATTTTAACTGTTTATATTTTAATTGTTTTTAAACTGATTTTAACTGAATTTTAACTATAATGATAATGTGAATTGGACAGCCTTTATTTAATTATTTTAATAGGTTTTTAAATTGTCATTGTATCTATATTTTTTATGGGCTGTGCACCGCCCGAGTCCCTAGGGAGAAGGGGTGGTATATAAATCAAATAAAATCTAAATCTAATCTAATTATTTTGGGTTTGTTTTATCTCACCTTTAAAAAAAAATCACTCAAGTATGTTCAAAATGATTAAGAATAAAATAATACAGCCTTCCCCGTGTAACCTAATGTTATGGGATAGTAAGAGTTATGCCATTTTTTGTTGTATATGATCCTGAGGTTATAGCACAGCAGTAGAATAATACAATGCCCAAGAGTAAGATTATGAAAACTATTTAAGTGAGCTAGGTGTTCTGCTTCCTATCAGGAACATGTAAGACCATGCAGAGTAGCAGTAATGCTTTATTCCTTATTTCCTTAGTACAGGACTCACACAGCAATCAATGAGCTTACTATAAGCATATCTTCTAAAACAAGGAATTCATTTACCATCTGAAAGCCCTTGTGTTAGTTATATATTATTGGAACTAAATCCAGACATTCTACACATTTGAATTTTATTCATAGCCCATTAGAACAAGAGACAAATTTGGTCATTTGTCAGGTATTAGATATATAGGTTAACAGACAGAGACCATGCTGTTGACTTCCTATTGTTTGCAAGAACAGGTGGATACCAAAGATAACTAGCTCAAAGTTCCACCTGGCCTATTTGTTCTGTTATTACAACTGACCAAACAAATATCTACAAAAAATCGTGAAGTTACATGTGAATGTCAATAGGTTCTTCCTATCAGTACTTGCTAGCATTTTCAAAGTAATGCTGAATTAGGTACTGTTTGTAACTATTAGCAGTCACTGGTAACTTTAACCACCTTCTGAACTGAAGATCTTTCTAGCCATTATTTCATTTAGAAACAATAGTTACTTGATGCTATTTTAAAAGGCAGGAACAGATACGCTGCAATACATGAGAATTTTGTTTTTTAAATAAATTCCAAGCCTAATATTTTCCTGGAACCCAGAGATTTAAACAATATAGCACCTGTAAAAGATAAAAATTACAGCAAGTATAATAGAATTATGTTGAAGAACAACCATTCTGGATGGGAAGAGCCGTCAAACTCTTCAGAAGTAGTCTGGAGTTTTTATGTAAACACAAGAAGGCAAAGTCTAACTTCTCCTTGAATGCCGTTGAACTTTATCTAGTGTTTTCCATAGGCAACCTGCCACTGTGGGAAGATTCCTGTGTAATAGGAATTGAGCAATAAAATAGCTCTAATCTGTACATATGTGGGTCTGGTTCTTCACATCTGACATCGGTGTTCAGATTAACAAATAGTTTTTGAGAAAGAAAAATCAACTAATGACAGATGTTTATACACAAATATATTATCTGCCCACCAAAACTGTTACCAGTGGACAGAAAGAAATCTCACTTTTATCTTGGTTATATATTAAACGCTAGTGGCATCTTTGTACTGATCTACCCTGATGTTTCATTAGAAATTTTAAAAATGGTACATTTTAAAAGTCAGAGAGGAAACAGGACACAGAAATAGCCATATGGCTATGAACTTTGAATTAAAATGATTTCTACTATAGTATCTGGTGGCTTGAAATCAACTTTTCAGGTTTCTTTGTGGCCTGGGAACAGAAGAGAAGTTTCCACGAGTAAGCCATAAATAATTAGTACTTTCTCAGACCAACAGGTTATCTTTTAGATAAAAAAAATAAGTAACTAAATGGCAATTAAAATGACATCTCCTCATGGTACATTTTTTTCAAATAAAATAAAAGCCTCTTTATGCAAAAGAAAATATATATCAAACCAAAAGAGCAGGCAAGTCTTTAAAATCCAAACATTACAAAACTGAATTTAGTTTTCAAGAATAAATTAAAATCTGGCTTTTATTACAGAACAACCTTCTGGATTCTATTAAAAGTTGCTTTGGAATACCCAGGCAAACTCTCCTGGGATCTGTGGCGAGCTTGTATTAGATTAGCACAGGCACCACTTTTAAACATTACCAGAACACCATGGTGTATGCTCCATAAAACCCTCCCTTCTCATCCTTTTCTTTTCAAGAGAAATAAGCCTCTTGAAAGACGATAATATATTTGTGTATAAGAAAAATTGGAGAAAATTCTTGGGGATAGAAATGATATTTTTTTAAGTGTAGCATTCAAAATACTGTTTCTGATAAACATCAGTCTATAATGCTCCTCTGACTAAATCATGCACTGAAAGCAAATCAGCACTGAACAGGCAAAAGGGATGAAAGGGATTCTTCAATGAAAGAATCATTAGCAAATAAACAGCACTTTCCACCCCAATATGGGACAATCTTCCATCAGCATCTTATCAGAAAGACAAGTCCAAACAAAGTATTTTTGGTGATACAGTATAAATGCAGCGATTTGTTTTTATTTAAATATAAAAGTTTACTATATTGCTAAGCAAATCACTATTCTGTCATCATTGCAAGAGATATTATATAATAAGGTGGAGAAATTAGAAAAATGGCCAAATATAATGCTATTTTTCAATCTTTAGTATGTTGAAGCTTGCTATAAAATATGGGTGCCTTTATTTCATAGCTACCAGATTTGTGAGCATTTATTTTTCTTTGGTGCTTTAGAGAGCACAGTCTTATTTTACAGCTAAGATATATAGTCTCCAAAGACCAAACTTATCAGAGGTAAGTTATAAATCCTTCATCAGAAACTATTTAAAATCCACAGTTATTTCAGGTTTCCCATCAAAGAGGAATCCCATTCACAAATTCTGTATCTCTCGTAACACAGTTAATTTGTCATGGCAACCTCTGAATCATGCATGTAATGTAGTTTGCTAAGTTTGTGGCAAACAGGGGGAGGGATACAGCATTTCCCCTTGCTTCCTGTCTGTTTATGAAAAACCAGACTTATAAATCAGACTTTTAAAAAAATATTTTATAAATCAAGATGGCAATAAAATCTAACAAAAAAGGAAACAACACTCCATCAGACTAAAACCACTATAAAAACATATCCAATTGCAACAGGGCCATAATCATCTATAAAAGGAAACTCACTAACCAGCAGCAATCCCCTATGTTTTATTTAAAGAGAACGCTTTGTTGAAAAAAAAACAGAAAAAAGGAACAATCACATGCAAGTATTATGACATTTTCTATAACCTCCTAAAATGTGACGAAAGTTTCTAGAATCTGAACAAGCATTAATTTCAACGGTGATTATGACAAACCTATTTGTGTGCACACAGTCCTTCAAATGGATTTACCAGTGAGTTGATTAAGGATTGTTGCTATATATACCTTTTGGAGATTTAATTGTCTAAGACAGGGGTGGGCAAACTTGGCCATTTTGTGACTTGTGGACTTCAGCTCCCAGAATTCCTCAGCCAGCAAAAGCTGGCTGAGAGAGCAAAAGCTGGCTGAGGGATTCTGGGAGTTGAAGTCCACAAGTCACAAAATGGCCAAGTTTGCCCACCCCTGGTCTACGATAATAACTATTTTAGTTATTGTAAAATAACTGTAAAACTGTAATACCTTACTTGGCACATACCATTCTAAAAGATGCACAAAATTATTCACCTACAAACATTGCTAACAGTTAAATAAATATAAGTATGAAAATTTAGTTGCAAACTGCAAGAAAACAAACTGTGTTCAGTACAAAAGATTGAGGTCAAAGAAACAACAACATATATACATTTCCTAGTCTAGCGAAGAGGAAAACTCTGTATACAGATCATAAAATTATGAATATAAGCTTTGAAGGATACCTCTAAGCAATTCTTTTCCCCCCACTATTCCATATGCTATGTGATAGAAAAAGTAACTTTTGTGGCTGTGAAATCTATTGGTTCAGGTTTTGAGGTTACCTACCCCACCGGACTTTTAAATCTGTCTTAAAATATAACTTTTTTATTTTATGGAACCTCAACTAATTATAACCAAACATGGCTTCTTGCCCTCCAATAATTTTCTCTCAAGCTCAATTTCAAAGTTAGTGCTACCACTTTTCTGTTAAGAAACTTGCAGAACTGCCTCAAGAGATTCTGCCTTAATAAAATTCTGTTAGCACTCTTGTCCAGCTGTATATTTTCATTCTTCCTTTATATTAGCCAAGTTACAATCCTATATAATAACCAATAATGGTTTTGATGGCATTGTACCAATTATCATACAATGTGCAGGCTTCTATATTTTTATCATAGGAATATTTAAAATAGGAAAACCTACTTTTATAAATTAAGCCTGGGTTTTAGGTTTTTTTTCCCCCCATTCCACTTCTTTAACTAAGAAAATAATGCCTTCCCCAAAATTAATTCTGGAATATGGAATAGTTACAAATTTTGTCTCATTTTAAAACTAAAAAAATCCTACTAATCTTATCAGAGGAAATATATTGTTTTTCCACTTTTCATTCCATATCATACTGAAAAATAACACATACAATATCTCATAGATAATTCCAAAATGGTTTTGACACCTGTGTTCTCCTTTTTTGGTTGATTCTCCCTAGGATATTAAAATTTCCCATGTTTGGCTATACTGTACAGGTAGTCCTCAACTTATGACCACAGAACCTAAAATTTGTTGCTAAGCATGATAGTTGTTAAGTTTTGGTCCATTTTACAAACTCTCTTCCCAGAGTTATTAAGTGATCCACTGCAGTTATTAAAGTAGTAGCATGTTCACTTCACAGTTGTTAAAGTGAACCTAGCTTTCCCCATTGACTTTGCTTGACAAGAGGTCACAAAAGGTGATTACGGGACCCTGGGACATTGCAGCAGTCATAAATATGAATCAGATGCCAAGTGTCTAAATTTTGACCATGGGACCACGGGGATGCTGCAGTGGTCATAAGTGTGAAAAATTATTAGTCAGTTTTTTCTGTGCCGTTGTAACTTCAAGCAGTCGCTAAATGTACTATTGTAAATCTAGGAATAATATATGTATTAGAGAAGCAATTATTTTTAAAAAGTAATTTGAGCAAAACCACTTATTATTAAAAACACTTTTACTAGTTTTAGCATCCTTAGAAACATATTCTATTCCCCCTTTGAAGAGTGAAGGATTTTATATATGATCCACAATTTACATATTGGATTGCAGAAAGTCCAGAAAACAAAAATTAAACATACACCTTTAGTATAGATAAAAGAGAGGAGCAAAGGAACAACATTATTCAATACTAACCTCACAAAATACAACTAATGTATGACTTTAGATACAGATAACTGGCAACAAATGTACACCTTAAAACATTCTTCTTCAAGACATGCGTAACAACGTAGTACACAATATGTACTCTGTATTACTTCTTTCTCTGCCTCCTTAATAGCATTACCTACTAATAAACAGTCATTCCTAAAATCTGATTTTGATTTTCGTTTAAATTAGAGGGGTTTTTTTAGGCACAGATACGCACATTAAAAACCACATTATAAATGTTTTAATAATTCGTATAAAACATTTCTCATCAATTTCTGTTCCATCTTCAACACATTTTTATTTACCTGAAAAACCTTCAAATGCAATTTTTTCTCCAGGAACAACTCCCTTAGGAGGAATTATAATTTCCACTTTTTCTGGTGTGCTAGCACACATCAGCATGGCTTGAGACATCACTCCTCTCATTTTTACTGGTTTTAGGTTGCAGAGAAATACAGCCATCCGGTTTTGCATCTATATAGAAGTTAAAAGAAAAAAAGTGGAACTTACTGGGCTTTTTCAGGTTTCTAACAAATTAAGTAGTAAGGAAAGATTAATGCAGAGAACATGGAACAAAAATGAACAAAATATTTTTTCTTTCATTAGTCCAACAATAATTCAGGAAGTATCTAATTAAAGGTTAATAGTCCTTTAGCATACAAATGCAATAAGGAGCAATAAAAACATCAGCATTGTGCTGGATGATGGTTGAGGCAGTATTTGATTTCCATTCTTAGTGATCAAAAGTCAACTTTTAATTGTTAAATTAAGAATTTTAAACTAATTAAGGAATATGTCACATATGTCCAGGTGGTTTACCACTCAGGATATATGGCATGCATTATTTACAAATCCCAAATGTCAGGATAGAATGTTTGGAACAAATTAAATTGAAGTGGTGGCACATAATATGCCTTCCAAGACATTCATTTAAACTCTAAATGCTTCTGTTCCAACCCAGATTTGAAGTAGAAAAAGGAAGAGTCCCTTTGATGTGACACCTGGTGACTTCATTTAGACATATAGGTTTTTTGGAATTGCTATGGAAGCAGTTTGCCACTGACTTCTTTTAGAGTATGTTTTCAATTTCCCGACATACAATTTCCAGATGGTCTCCATTCATAAATGGAGACCCAATTCTGCTGAGCTTGCCAACCTAAGCAAGGTACTGCCACCTGCTGAGAGAACTTCTAGGGAAGAAGAGCACAAAGAAAACAAGGCAACTGGCTCCACCAGGGACAATGCAATCAACAGTTTTGTCCAAGGAAATTAAATTTTAGTACATGGGAATTCTGAACAAAATGCAACAAAATCATAACAATGGCTCAGTGAGAAGACGTATGGAAAAAAATAATAAAATTTGCATCGAACTACAATTTGAGGAAAAACTGGTACAAAATATTCTACAGCTGGTTTATAAGTCTCTCAACAATTGTCAGGACAGATAAATCTTTTAACAATAAGGTTGGAAACGGCATAACAAAGAAATAACTTTTTATCATATATGATAAAAAAAAATCAAAAGAATGGATGGAAATATGCCAAAAATTCCAAAAAATTCTGTAAATAGCATTTGGATTAAAAACACAAATATTTTATTAGGTATTATCGGAGGAAATATAAGTGAAAAATGTAACAAAGTTTATTATGATATATGGTAACAGCAGCAAGAATCAATCTGGTACAATACTGGAAAAGAGAAACCTTGTAGCTGGGGGAAAAAGTGTGTGTGTGTTTGTGTGTGTGTATATATGTATACTACGTACGTATTCTTTTGACCAATTTTTCTTTTTAATTCTTTTTCTCAAATTCCTTTATATCCTGATTTTTATTTTTGTCTTTTTTTCCCTTGAACATTTTAACTAATACAAATGCAGAGTGGTTTAATTATATCCTTTTTAACAAGAAACGATATTCGAGAAATAACTGTATTGGATTTAGGTTGTTGGAGATACTTCACTATATAAGAAAAGCCAAGCATGCTACACCATGAAGTAATGGTGTGCTTGATATTAGTTAAAGCATGTTTCACGTTAAGCAATGATCACCACAGAAACCTGTGATAAATTAGAACAATAAGTAAAATAAATACCAGTAGAATGCTATGGAAAATACTTTCTTCTGATCCATGAATATTAAGAATAATTTGCTCAGCATATTATAAGGTAAGTTCTGACTGTATAACAGAAATTCAGATACAATAGACATTATGTGAACAATAAAGGTCAAGATCCTTGATAGTTTTCTTTACTTCTGGCATAGAAATATAAAACTTTTCCAACTGTAATTGGGTTTTGGAACATTTCTAAAAGTACAAACTGGACTACTAAAGATGACTTTTGTTACCAATGAAGAAGTGCAAAATCTTGCCTACAGCCTTACAACTATCCAATGTATTACAACTGATCACCAGACTAAGCTGCAGCTACAAATATCTAGAAGATAAGAGTAGGGAACTAATATTAGCCTTTCTGGGTATGCTGCATAGATCTGAGAGGACTACTTGAACCTTCAAACTAGTGGATTTTTTGAGATAGTGAAACTTTTGATATCTTTAATGGTTTTCTTAAGTAAACTACTACACCTCAGTTTCAAATTATCAAGATTTTGAGATTTAAGTGTTTAACTGAAACATACTATAAATAGTTATACATAAATGATGAATAATAATAAATAAAAATGTTGCTAATGCCTCAAATAAGACATCCGAGATATTTTATTTATACCTCTTCTAAAGGAACATGTTTCACCAAACCGCTGACAACAGTTCTTAGATTTGCTTCTCCAACATCAACTTCCTCAATATAAAGACTATCGGCATCTGGGTGTTTCTTTGCTGTCATAATACAACCAATACGAAGATCAAGCCGAGAAACATCTAAAGGCTTTGAATCATCATTTGCAGCTGACTGCTTTTTTTCTTTCTTTTCTCCTACAAAAAAGAAGGAAACCAAATTAATAAATCCTCTGATGCAATTCATTTCACAAAACTACCTATTTTTTCTTTTTTATTACAAAAACTCCTTATGTAAAGTATTAAGAACACTTTCATGACATCAAGACCAAAAATATTAAAATTATATCAACAACTGTAATAAAAAGCATAGTTGTGAAAACATAGTATTATTTACTAACAAATAAACATGTCATCAAAAATAAATCATTGTTCCTGTTTATCCAGTAAGCCCTACAATTTCCAAAGCATAGCTGTAAACAAAAAGGATCAAAAATCTTAAAACTAGCAAAAGAAAATCCAATTTCCATTTACAGAATGTGGAAAGGATAGTTCCAAGCCCGAGAGTTGAGAGAAAAGCAAAGGGTATTAATGTGTAGAGTTGAATTAGAAAATGAGTCTGCTGAAGCCTTATTACCTTAGACTTATAAAGGTAATAACCTGTTACCTTTCTTTTCTGTTTTGTCTTTCTTCTTCTTTTCTTCACTGGGTCCCTTGATTTGTTCCTTAGGACCAGACATAGCTTCAGCAGCAGATGGTGTTTGAGATAAATCCTTTGAAAATGAAACTGCAGAAGCAGTGTCACTAGGTGGCATAGATGTTTGTTTCACTAAAGTTAAGCACAAAAATGTAATTCCAATTAATTAACATCTTGATTCTGATATTTAAAACTTATTTTGTGAAATCTGTTGGAATAAAATACATTGTTAAATGAAAAAAAAATGTTTTCTTCCATGTTTTCAAGCACATGCTTATATTTATTTGCATTACATTTTAAACCTTCTGAATTTTTTTTTCATATCATGACAATTAATGGTAAAGAAAAATAGACTGCAGCAAACCTATTTGCTACTTGCTATTAATCATAATCAAAACTAAAACAAACTAAAGTGTGAAGTCACTGATCTTCATGTGAATATTTTAATACAAATATTTTAGTTGGATTGATTACAATGAATTAATAATATAGTTCAGACATAACCATATATAAAAAAGAACTAAAGGATAGAAGTTATAAACTGTTTAGGTTTATGGTTGTGTACTCTATTGTACGAAAAATATCAGACCTGACCATAATACTTTTCAATATTTTCAATCATTCAATCAGTAAAGTTGTGTCAACTTGGTCTTTAAAAACAAACAAAAACATTCAAATAGTTCAAGTTGCTAATATAACTTCTTCCTGAGACACTATAATACAGGCTATTTCTTACTCTTCACCAAAATCTTTGTAGCAAGATTCAGAAGAAAATAGGGTAGATTCAGAGGATAAAAGGGTAGCAAGTATCCTTCTCTTTCCTCCTGATTTCTCCTTCATATCACATTAAGCAAAAGAAATGCAATTCTATCCCACTTCAATGTTCCTTTTAATGTTTTTTTTTAATATTGACCCTACAAAAAAATAGTCCGCGCTATAAATGAGGTATGCTTGCATAAAACAATATAATATTTCTCACCTCCATTTCGAATTTCTGCTTGGATCAATTCCTGTTTTAGAACTTCAATTTCTTTCTTAAGTTTAGCATTTTCAACACGTAGTTTCTTCTCTTCCCTCAGAGATGCCTGCAAGACTATAAGAGGCAGAACTCTCATTAGAATCACTGCTGAATTGTAAAAAAAAATGGTTGAGTTTCATTGCTAGGAGCTACATATGAGTAACTGAACACTTGTTTTGAAAACTTCAAGAAAATGGAAAAATCTGCTAATTACTTTTACCTTATGTATTTTGATTAAACATTTATATTAAAAAATACAGAGTTACATTGGATACATTTACAAGTATTAAAGTTCTTGGAATCATTTATGAATTTATTATGAGTGCTCAAATATCTGATTTGAAAATAGTGTCATGATATAAAAACAGACGTAAGCAAAGCCACGATAATGGGAAATGCATCAACAAGCAATCAAAAAGTTCCATGTTATTTCCATTAAAGATTGTGGAACAAGGAACAGGTGTCTGTAGAGAGATCCAATGGAATGCCTATATCAGCACTCACTCTAGTTTTCTAAATATTAAAACAGATATTTTACCACCCGGTATTGTTATTAAAACCCTGCAGTAATACCCCCTGAGCGCTGTGTTTTCTAATTAAATCCATAACATATACAAAAGGGACTCCTTATTCAATTCACACTTCTTCCCTCTTTTCCTTGGCATATATTCTAAGAAATGAACTGTTGTGCTTTGGTTCTGGTGGGAATACAAGCTGGAACCATGTTATATGCCTATTCTAATGGAATGCATAGCTAAATAGTATTGTTTAAATGTTCTATATCAAGAAACCAGGAGTGGAAAAAAGATGACAGTTTCTGGAGATATTATCTCAGAACTACGTGGAAACTGTTGAAAACTTTCATTTCACATTTGTAAGTAGAAACCTTGTTTATTGACTCTAGGCCATAACATCTCTTCGAATCATAAAAAGGACAAAGCTTTAGTATACATGCATTAATTACAAAGCTTTGACTCTTGAACAATAGAATTAAAAAAAATCTCTACTATTGCAACCATAATATGGTTGAACATATATTTTTGGTTTTGTTTTACAAAAAATGTAACTTTTTTAAAAAATCAGATAAATGGGAGATCCTAATAATGGAGATGAAAAAGCAAATCACCTTCTTTAGGAACTATAAATTGAAATGAAAAAAAAAAAGAACAGCAAAAAAAGCAAATTCAAAATAAAAAAAACCTAAGTGGAGGCTTGCAAATGAAAAAGGAAAAGGATGCTATTTTTTTCCCCAAATGCTTTTCTAGCAATGGCCATAGAAAGTTATCTGTATTTTCTTCTATGTAACCAAATTTGTAGCTTCAGTATCTGTCTCTGTATTTCTGTTCTTCATTGGGTTGCATGCATATGTATACACTGGGAAGCACAGAATGGGTTGCTAACCTCCATTCTGAGGTTGCATATCCAGAAGTGGAGGGGGGCAGCTCAGATTGGAAAACTGCAATATTTCCAAGCTGCTGCCCAACAGCCTCTCCCATAGGAAAACAGTAGGGGGGGTGGCTGAAGGAAGGAGGAAATATTTTTCTCAGCAGTCTCTGGTTTGCTAGCTTCCCCTGCCTAGCTAAATGTTCAATATTCAGAGAGTTATCTATTGACAACTCATTTTATATAATTTATTTCTAACATTTCATCAAGTTAGAGAAAATAAAAAGTAAATAGGAAAGAGGCCAAGTCTCAAAGGAACAGTGCACAAATGGTGACAGGAAAACTCAGAATAAGTTGAGGTTAGTGAAGAATGTTAACGAAGAAGAATATTCATATTGAGGATATGAAAGTGAGCTAGATACACTCCAAAATAAAGAAAAAGAATATATATCAGTTGCCCAGTGAAGACAGCAGAATTGTTGACCAGTAACCTGGATATGACACAGATTTTCAAACAGTTCAGACTAGTTTAACAAATAGTATGTATCAGAAGGAACAGGCTTGAAGTTTGAAATGAATGGATACATTATAGAATATTTATTTGGTCTGAATGTGTCAGTCTTAAGGATCAGATGAAGATTCTAGGATACTAAAGAAACTAACCAAATCCTTAGGAAAAAACTGAGAAACTGATAAGGTGTCAGACTGGAGAAAAGTGAATGTTGTCCCATTGTAAATAAAAGAAAATCAGCAAACTTCAAACCAGTCAATCTACATTGATAATTAGGTAGATTTCAAAACAGATCATATAAAGTTATTGAAAACAATCTAATAATTAAGGAAGCTTAAATAGATTTGTCAAGAACAAGTAATAGATTAACCTTATCATGTCTGATTAGATAATATGTTTGACTAGATTTGTACCCTATGACTATCATTAAGTGTTGTATCTTATGATTCCTGACTAACACACCGTTTCCTTTTATGTATTCTGAGAGCATATGCACCGAAATTGTGTGTCCAATCACACTTGGCCGATAAAGAATTCTATATCTATCTATCTATCTATCTATCTA
>JAEANM010000943.1:0-30859 GCA_017656035.1 Myanophis thanlyinensis
AAGATCTAGACCTGCATACCTACACCCGTGAAAATCTACGAAAACAAATATATATATCTATATATATTCTCACATTACAAGACCAAACAGCGATAAGAGCATCACAGCTATACCTTCGCGGAACAAAACAGCCGTCTAAATCAGCAGGGCGGAATTCATTAATTGTCCTTTGCAAGCCATCAGCTCAGGCTCCACAGATACACCAGGGGTGGACGACAACTTGAGGACCTGTGGACTTCAGCTCCCAGAATTCCTGAGCCAGCTGTTGAAGTCCACAGGTTGTAAAGTTGCCCAGCCCTGTCCTACACAATGCTAATAGAGGCATGGCCTTATGCACACAAAAGCATCCCTTTGGAAACCCCCCAGGGCTCAGCCCCACATTCCAGACAGCCTGTGATATTCAGACCCCTTTGAAAACTGCGCAGGCCCCCCTCGCCCCAATTTTGGTTAACAAGCCAAGCAGGGTTGAAGGCGCTACAGCAAAACATCCCTTGACCCAGAAGATGTGGGGCACACCTGTACAGAGAAGCCTTTGGAGACAGGTGGGCTTCCAAGGCGGTTTGTGGGCCACTGGAAGAACAGGCAGGGCCCAATCCACCAGGGCCCGGTCTCAGTTTGTGGATGGGTCCCCTTTGGCCTGGGTGGGAAGGGCCCCCTCCTCTCCCCTGGGAAGGGGTTGGCTTCCTGCATTCACCCCCCACCTTCCCAGGCTCCGGACCACTTGCCCCCCTTTCAGGGCTCCTAGCCTTCCCCTCCCTGGCATTCAGGCGTGCGGAGGGGGGGTGGTCCCTCCTTCCCCACTCACCCGCGCTTGGGCTCCTCGTCCTTGCCCGCCTTCCAGTCCACCTTTCCGCTCTTCCGGTAGAGAAGGTTCATGTCGCTCTGCAGCCGCAGCTCAGGCGGATGGCAGGTCTGGCTCAGCGCCCCGTAGCACCAGCAGCCCCGGGCCTCGATGAACTGCAGGAAGACCGAGATCAGGGCTTCCTGGGGCCCGGCATTCATCTTCTGCGCGCTGGCCAAAGGCGGGCCGGGGGCGCCCGGAGGAGGGGGCGCTGCTGCGGGAAAGAGCCTCGCTTAGCCCGAGGGGCCAGAGAACCAGGCCGCCTCTGCGCCCGTGCAGAGCGCCGGCCCTTTCCCACCCGGGGCACCCCGGACAGCTCCCGGCGCCTGACCTGCTTTGCTAGAAAACAATCCAGGAGGGGGGAGGGGCGCTCGGGACGGTCTCCCCGCCGCCCCCCCCCCCGCCCTGCTGGAGCGAGCAGAGCCGCGGCAGAAGCCCCGGAGCCGGGCCGAGTACGGCCCATCCCAACCCGGGAGGAGCCGGGCGGGGCGCAAGCAAACAAGGCCGGCAAGGACGCGCAGCTCCGGCTCCCCCCGCACCCCGCGAGACAGCCGAGCGCCCCCATCGCACCCCCCTGCCTACCTGCGGGGCGGAGAGTTATGTGGGGGGTGGGGCGGGGCGGGGACCGGGGGGCATCGCTCCTCCGCCGCCGCCGCCGCCCTGCTTCTCCTCCCGGCCGCGGCACTGCTCACTCGCCCGCCATCCTCGCTGCCGCCGCCGCCCGGGCTAGGGGGATGCCGGGCGCGGGCTCAGGGGGGGCCGCCCTCCATGGCGCTGGGCGCGATCGGGCCTGCGGGAAGGGCGCGGTCCTGGCCGGGGCTGCGGGGAGAGAGGAGCGTTGAGCCGGGCAGCTCCGCGTCCAGAGCCGCTGCCCTCGTCCGCCCCCCGCCCGGCCCGGCCCCGCGCCGCTGCACCGGAGCCCCCGCCAAGCGCCGCCTTCGAGGCCGCTCCGGGAGAAGCACCTGCTCTGCGACGCGCCCGCCCTGCCGTTGCTCCGGCGACGCTGCCGGGCGGGGCGAGCGCCGGTCCACGGGCGGAGAACGCGCTGCGGATCGCTGGAGCCCCGCGCCGGCCACCGCCGCTCACCTGGCCTCGGGCTGCTCCCCGCGCCGCTTCCCCCGGCTGACGCAGCGTCTCGGCGCGCCTCCCCCAGCCGGGAGCGCGGGCGCAGCGCGGGCGGAGCGGAGGAGAGGCAAGGGGATGGAGGGGAGGGGAGACCCCCGCCCGCCTGCGGGCCAGAGCTGCGTCCCCCTCGCTGTGTCCTGAGCCCGGCGTGGCCCGGAGCCTTGCGCGGCCGGAGGGGGCGCCCCCGCCTCCTCTGCAGCGGCGCCATGGCCCTTCCGCGCGCCGCCCCCGCCCCCGCCCCGGGCATCCCCCGGCCGGAGGGCGCAGGCAGAGGAGGCGCAGGAGGTGAGCAGCCTTGCCTGGCCTGGCCACCCGCAGCCGGGCTCCCCTGCCCGAGGGAGGCGCGGTCTGGCCCCGCGGGGGCCTCCCCCTCCCTTCCCTTCGGGGGGAGGCCGCTCCTTCTCCAAGCAGGCGCCCTCCCTCCCTTCCTGCCCTCCGGGGAGTCGCGTCCGGGGCAAGCGGGGCCGCCGCCGCCCTTGCCGTGCCTTGGACCGGAGAGGAGCCGGCGAGGCTTGGGCGGACGGTGCCCGGGGATCCCCTCGAGGACGCTCGGATGCTGCGCCGCTGCTGAGATGCCGGGGCCGAAATGCCGACGCCTGCCCCGGAGATGCTGCCCGGCCCGCCGAGGCGGAACGGCGTCGCCGCTGCGACTTCCCGGCAGGTCTGACCGAGGCTCCGGCTCTGCACGGTTCGCTCGCTGCGCTTGCGGGTCCTCGGAGCCCGCGAAGAACGCCTCCCCGCGGCCGGTCCGGCTGGCCCGGCTGGCGGCAACCGGAGGGAACCTCGCCCGGCCGAGGAACCGCTTCGGCCACCGGCCACGCGCGGCGGGGGTCCCGACTCCCACCTGCCGGCCGAAGGTGGCCCAGCGGCCCCCGGGCGAGCCGCTCCGCCTGCCCGAGGGAAGCGGACGGGGGCTGCGCTCGGCCAGCAGGGGGCAGCAGCGCCCCATCGGAGCCCACACGTGATGCCGGGCAGCGTTCCCGGGGCGCCTCCGCTGAGCCCCCCCCGCCCCCCCCCCCCGGTTTCACGTGCTGAGACTCGGCTGCGGGGAGACAGAGACGGGGGTCTGGGGGTTCCTGGCCAAAGGAGGCGGGGGGATTGGAAGCCAGAGCCATCCCGCTCCACCAGCCGCGCTCACTGGCTGCAAGGTCTCGGTCCTGGGTCCCTTGCGAGGGAAGGGCGACTTCCTGGCCCCCCAAACGGGGATCATCCGCGGGGGCGGAGGGGGGAGAAGCGGAAAGACTCTCCCCGGGCGGCCGGGCGCAGCTTCTCTCTTCCGGGGATCGCTCAGCTGGACTGCGCCCCCTCCCCAGGTTCCGTGCGGGATGGCGGGCAAGGGGGGGGAGGGGAGCGCCTTCCCAGGGATGCCCAGGGGGGGTGGGGCTTCTCGGCTTCTCCCCCCGCGGTGGCCGAGGCGGGGGCTTTCCAGGGGCAGCGGCCGCGGGGCAGGCGAAGGGTTAAGGCGGCGGGGCGGCTGCCCAGGCGGAGGCGCCGGAGGAGTGAAGCGCGCCTTGGGCTGGCCCCAGTTGGGGGGGGGGGGGGCGTCAACCAGTCAGCTGGTTGGGAGGGGGCTGGACTTCCTGGTGCTGGGACTTGTCAACAGCCAGCCCAAAGCGGGCGAGGAGAGAAGCGGAGCAGGAGAAGGGAGCCGAGCCAGCCGAGCGGAGTCCCGGCCGCCCCTTTGCCCAGGGAAGGCTCGGTCGGGCCGAGGGGCGCGCGGGCGGCGGGCCGTCCTGTCTCGGGGGGTGCCGAGGGGTAAGATCGGTCCGTTCCGGTGGGTGGTCGCGGCCCCCCGAAAAGTGGGGATGCCCTCCGGCCAAGGCCCGGCATGCCCCGAAGCGGAGCCCAGCCCCGCGGCCCCCTGAGCTGCTGTCCGAGGAAGGAGCGGGCGGGAGGACTCAGCCGCTTCTCTCCGCCAAGGAGCCGCCGCCGGATCCCCGCCGGAGAAAGTTGCAGCTGGGATTGAAACAATGCGGGACGCCTGCCAGGCAAATGCCCCTTAAGCTCCTTTGCTCCTGCCAGGGCGCACCGACCTCCCGCTGCTGCCACCAACCCGCAGGAGCCGCCTGAGTGCCAGCCACACGGTCACGAGGCGAATGACCCCGGGGTCTTTGGGGAGGGGGCTGTCCTGTCCTGTCCTGTCCTCAGATCGGCCTGGGGTACAGACTCTGGACCTGCGGTTCTTTGGCCTTGCCTTGTTTGGTGCAGCGATGGCCTGGGGTTAGCCCACCGGGCTCTGTTGCCTGGAGAATTGCCAAGACCCCCGCCCAGCTGGGATCATGAGCGTGGGGAAGAAGAAGAGTGGGTTCCAGATTACCAGCGTCACCTCTGATTACGAGAAGGAAGGCCTGCCCGGAGGAGACGCCAAGGGCCCCTCTGCCAGGCCAGCGGGGGGGCTGCCCGATGACCATAACCCTGTGGAAAATGGCAGTCACCACCCCAATGGTGGCGTGGGGCCAAAAAATGGGCCCTCGGCTCCTGGCTCCCCGGGTTTGGCCCCCTTGCATCCAGGCTCCACCGGCAGTGTGTCCGGTTCTCGGTTTCGTGTGGTCAAGCTGGACCATGGCTTGGGAGAGCCATACAAACGCGGGCGCTGGACTTGCCGAGACTTCTACGAACAGGAGATGGACCATCACCTGGCGGGGCGGCTGGCAGACTCTGCCCGGCAGCCTCAGTCCCTGGACTCGCGGCTGGAAGTGGCCGGCCTGCTGGCAAAGCCCTCCTCGCCCTTCAGCCCCCAGATGCCACGCCGGGGAGGGCCTTGCCTGCAGTCCCTGCTGGTGCTCCCAGTGCCCGCGGCCTCGGCCCACCAGGCCCGCTCTCTGGGGGGCGGCCTGCCTGTTCTCCGCCCCAATAGGGCACCCCCCAGCCCGGCATCTCTCCATAGCACTCGAGTGGTGGCAGAGACTCGGCCCCTGGCTCCAGAGGAAGCTGCCCAAGAGCCCGGAGACCCTCCCCCATCTGGCACCATCCCCGTGGTGAGGGTGGAGGAGCACCTGCTGCCCAAAAGTGTCACCCAGCTCATCCCAAGGGAGACAGAAGAGCGGCACAAGGTGAGGATGTGGGGCCTCATGACCTGTTGAGGGGGGCCCTGGGCTCCCCTCTCCCCAACTGAGGACGGGCACCAAGAGAGGCCAGAGTAGAGCGACTGGCTGGGAGAAGGTCTGGCCTGGCTCGCCCTGCCTGCAACTTGGACTCCCTTGTTCTCAGAGGGTTGCCCACCTCTGCCCGTCCTCCTGGGGGCAACTCCCCATCCTCACGGGGCCCACGCAGACCCCACAAGTCCCTCTCCTTTGTGGGGAGGGATGGGCTGCTGGGTGGTGAATCCTTGAGGTGCCCTCAGGGCAGAATTCCTGGGCCTGCGCCTGTGACCATGGAAGGAACCCCCCACCCCCTGTGCCCAGGGGAAAGAGGGCTGAGAAAGGGGCCCTTTTCCATCAAAGTTTGGGGGTGAACCTTCCCAAGGCTTCTCCCGTAGAAAGTCTTCAGTGGTGCCTGGGGGAAGAGGGGGAAAGAAGGTGGGGGGCGCCATTCTGGTGCCCTTGACCGAGAACTGCTGTCCATCTTGGGTCACAGCAACATTTTGGTGTCACGCACAGTCAAAAGTTCTTCAGATGCCTTGGGAGCCCAGAGGGAGGGGGCACCGAGCCCTGGGCAGGGGGGGGGGAGCATGGCTTGCCCTGCCCCACCAGCCACCAGCCTCTTCTTCTGCTTCTCAGGCTATTCAAACAGGCAAACCCCAACCCCCCATGATTTGGCTTTCCTCTTCCATGCGGGGCCCCACTGCAACCTCTGACCAAAGAGGGCCAGGGTGGAAGGTCCCCCGCCTGCCCTCCCCAATTCCTCTCCCTCAGCTCTTCCTCCCTCCCTCCCTCCCCACAGATTTTGCCCAGAGAGACCCGCTCGCGCCCGTCTTCCCCGGCTTCCCTGCTCTTCCGCGATGCAAGCCCCCACCGGAGGACCTCTGACCCCTTTGGCGTGGCTCGCTTCAACCTGGCCCGGTCGGTGTTTGGCATGGGAGGCTCCCACGACAGCGACGATGACAGGTGGGGGCAAGAGGGGGGGACAGTCTGGCACATCCCGGGGCAGCTCTGCCCAGTCTTGCGGAGGGGGGAAAGGGCTTGTACCACCAGTGTGAGGAGGATGGGTTTGGGTCTGGCACTACCTGCGCTTGCAGAGCCCGAGTGGGTGAGGCTGGAAGGGGGATGTGGAGGGGGCCACGCGGGTGGACTGGGTGCGCAGGTGACAGTCGGCGGGAAGCCGACTTGCGGCTGCTTGCAAGAAGTTTCTTCATGCGCAGCCTAGACGGACGCCCGGCTCTCTCCGCACGGGGTGGCGGCTGCCGTGGGCAAGGGTTCCGGGCGCGCAGCAGCAGCCGTCTGAGCCGAGCGCAGTTCCCCTGTTCAGGCTTGGGCAAGGCGAGGAAATGAGGAAGCGGGTGTAGTCAGGAGCGGATGTGTGTGCGTGTGGTTGGCAAGTGCTTGGGGGGGAGGGGCAGGCCGGACCCCTCGGAAGTGGCTGAGGGTGCTGCAACAGCAGCCGGTGGTCAGAGGCGTCGGGGCAGCAGTGCTTTCTGTCCCAGAACAGTTTCCCCGAAATCAATCGGCCCGTCATTCTTTGGAGGGGTGTTTCTTCACCGCCTCTCCTCCGGCGACGCCCTCTGTGGCTTCTTTCTGGCGCAAACAATCGGTCTCTGGGGCCGGAGAGTTATGGGGCAGGCGGAGACGGAGGGAAACGGGAGATGGGGAGGGGAGGGGAGGAGCGGGTAGAATTTCAGGACCCGGCCCCCTTCGGCCACCTCCCAGGTAGGTGAGGCCAGCTCTCCCTCCCTCCCTCCCTCCCTGCCAGCCCAGCAGCTGCTATTTCCATCCTGCGAAGCAGCGACGAGGGGGGGGGGCTGAGGGGGGGCACAGAGGAGACACTATTTGGAGCCTGACCCTCGCAGCAGCCTTCAGCCCCAGCAGCCTCTCCGGAGCTCTTCTGAGCCTGGTTCAGAGGTGCCAGCAGCAGCCAAGTGAGCCCCCAGCCCACCCCCAAGACACACAGACAACACAACCCCCCCCCCCACCCCGCCCGTCTTGTCCTTGCTGGGCTTCCTTGCCCTCCGGCAGCTCTTTAACCAACCGATCACAACAGAGCTGGAAATCCCTTGGGAAATGGGGCGGTATAGAAATCTTGATATTAAATTATTATTAAATTAAAAGTCCTTAGAGATCTTCTAGTCCAACCCCTTGCTCAAGCAGAAGACCTCGCACCATGTCACACAAGGGGTCGTCCAGTCTCTTCTTAAAAACCTCCAGTGATGGGGCGCCCACAACTTCCAGTGGCAAGCCGTTCCACCGATGAATGGTCTCACTGTTAGGGAGTCTTTCCTTAATGCCTGGTGGCCTTCAGAGTCAGCCCTGGCTGCGCCTGAGCATTTTGGATCCCACAGCTGGCAGTTTGGCTCCGGGGCTCGGGGGGGGGGACAGCAGTCCAAAGTGCTCTAGCAACGGATGTGGCCCCCCCATCCGTTCCTGCTGCTTTGCCTGCTGCCCCCCCCTTACCTGCAGCTCCCCCCCTGTCCCCCCAACCCCCATTCATGTTTGTTGCCTTCCCTTCCTCTTCCCCCCTCTGGGGACTTCCAGGGGTCTCAATCCTGTTCCCCACTCCCCTTTTAGCCCACCCCTAAGGTCGCCCAGAGAGCTTGGCTGGCATCAAGGACGCCGTCTTCCGATTTCTGCCTCCCTCCCGGTTAGCCCCCTGCCCTGCTTGCTTGCTCCTGCCCAATCATCCCTGGACTCCCCCCTCCCCAAAAGGCTTAATGGGGGCCACTATCAAGATACAACACACACACACATCTCTGATTCAGTCTAGCACCCATTACATTCCTCCTGTGTCTGTGTGTGTGTGTGTGTGTGTGGGACTACTATTCTTAGCCATGTTAAGTGTGTGTGTGGGGGGGGAGAACCAGGGAAGTAATGGGGGGGGGCTAAACTTCAGACTGAAACAGGGCTGGGTGGGACGTTTGGCACGAGGAGGCGGGGGGGGGCCCCCGAAAGAGCCCTGTGCCCAGAATAAATCCTTCCAAGGGCTGGCAGAGCCGGTTAGGGCTTAAGAGGCGGGCATCTGAGCAAGGGGGGGGGGTGTCAGTTGACGAAAGCGCCTTTCCTGCCAGCTTGGCTCTCTGCCCCACAGCGAGGGGGGGGAGCGGCTCCCTTCAGGACCAGCAAATCTCGTCTTGAGGCTCAGCCTGTCCTGCCCCACCGGCTCCCACCCCTCCCCAGAAAGCATGCCCTGGATGATGCCAAGACCCTCCCCCTTTCGGGGCCTTACTGCCCTTGAATGCCCAGCACAGGGGGGGGGGGGCTGCGGCCGTGGGGGCAGCTTTGGGTTTATGAGAAAAGTTGGAGGTCGTAGCGAGGGCTTCCTGCCTCCGAGTTGTCCTCTCCACACTTCACAGGGCATAGCTTGGAGGCTTTACACTCTGTGCATGCTCAAGGGGAGTCAAGGTTCAGTTCGGTGAATGGCCAATAGGGGGCACTGTGAGGGAGGGGTGCAGGGGGGGGCTTATTCCAGGATGGGTGGGAATTGAAATGCCACAGATGCGCCATCCTAAATAATGCGTGAACTTTCCCACTTGGCCAGAAATTTGCTCCTTGAGTGTGTGTGTGGGGGGGGTGGGTGGGGGGGCTGGAGGGGGCCACTCCAGCCCCACTGACTTCACCTGGATGAGGAATTCTGGGAGTTGAAGTCCGCCCATCTGCAAGTTGTGCTGAACCAACTGACCCACCACTGAGCCACACAATAAACCAATTTACGGCTGAAGCAAATTTAGGCTGTTGTGCCGTTTCAGGCACAGGAAGTCCCTGATTTACGACCATGATTGAGCCTCAAATTTCCATTGCTAAGTGAGACATTTGTTAAGTGAGTTTTGCCCCATTTTACGACCTTTTTTGTCACAGTTGTTAAGTGAATTCCTAAAGTTGTTAAATTAGTAACATGGTCATTAAGCGAAGCTGGCTTCCCCAGTGGCTTTGCTCGTCAGTAGGTTGCAAAAGGGGATCACGTGACCCTGGGATGCTGCAACTGTCATAAATACGAGTCAGCGGCCAAGCGTCTGGATTTTGCTGATGTGACCACAGGGTGGCTGCAACGGTCGTAAGTGTGAAAAACGGTCATGTCACTTGTTTTCAGTGCTGTTGTAACTTTGAACAGTCACTAAATGAACAGTCGTAAGTCGAGGACTGCTTGTAGGGTGGGCGCAAAGACCCCCGGCCTCCCCCCATCAGCCGGCAGAAAGCAAATTCCCAAAGGGGGGGGGAGGGGTTTGCTTTGATCCTCCTAGAGTCTCTCCTCCCCTCCCCCCGGTGCCCCCCGGATTTATACGGTCTGCCAAGGGCATCTTAGCCGCTTGGCACCATTTGGCCCGGCTGTGGGGGGGCAGGCCCAGGCCCTCATTCAAGGGGGCTGGTGCTGCTGGGTTATGCAATGCGCTTGGACTCCTTTCCCTGTTTCCATGACAACATGGTCCCACCCCCGCCACCCCCCCCTCCCTGGACAGGGACTGGCATCAACAGAGGTGGCATGTGTATAAAGCTTCCTTTGTGCAGCTGCCACCCCCCCACCCGCGCACCCCCATGCCCGCCTCCTGAACCACATCTGAGCCAAGGGCGAAAGGGGTGGGTGGGGGTGGGGAACAGAGGTCCCACCGCCACTTCCGTCCTGGGCGTGGGCAGAGGACGGCTGCTGTGGTGCGCCCGGCAGGCCGGGCAGCTGAGGGGGCCCCACTGGCTGGCGGGCTGGCTGGCTGGCTGGCCGGCTCTGCTTTCTGCCGGGGTTGGGGATGGGGCGCTGCTCCCCCTGCCCCCCCAGCCAATGAGAGTGAATGAGAGGGGGCTGAGAGCCCGGCCCAGAGATGGCTATTTATGCTGAGCCAGGAGCCGGCTGGCCGAGCCACTCTCCCTCGGCTGCCCCATCATCCGTGTGCGGGAGGAGCTGTGCGCACCCACCCTGGCCGTTGCCCAGGCCGGCTGGCCTTTTGCCTGCCGATGGAGTGGATGCGGTCGAGGCTCAGAAGGGCCGGCGGGTGACTCGGGCACAGGAAGGCCAAAGGACGCCGCGGGAGAAGGGGGCAGGGGTCTGCTTTTGGGGGTGCCGCCCTCGGGCCCTGCAGAGAGCCGGAGGCAGAACGAGTGGTGGGGGAGATGTCTCTGGATCGCCGACAGGCGTCCGTCCGATCCCTGGTGACCGCTTACGAGTCTCGGTGGGAGCCCCCCGGCTGTGGCTGCTGCTTGCTCCCCGATCCGGGGGCCTCCTCTCGGCCCAGGCGGAGGGGCTGCACCTCCCCGGCTTCATCCAGGGACGCCTCCCCGGCTCGGCTGAGGAAGCCGAAGGAGACCCCTCCGAACCCCCAGAAGTCGGACAGGTGCCGCGAGAAGGAGGCCGACCAGAGGCTGGTCTCCCTCCTGCTGGTCCTCCACAGGTAGTGCGGGGGGGGGGGGTCTGGGCAGGGGGAGGGTCTGGGCTGCTGGTGGGGAGGAGGGTGGGTCAGGGGCCTGAGAAGGTTCCTAGGGAGGAAAGGAAATGCCTGCAAAATAGCGTTCAGGCGGCTGGCTGCGTTCTCCACTCCTTTAGCTGGTCTCCAGTATGGAACCTTGCGTGGACAGAAAAGGGGGTCAAGCAGGGAATGCCGTGGCAGCCCCCACTTTGGGGAAATTGTCTCAGTGAAGCAGAATCTTCGTAGCTCAGGATAGAAATGGGGGCTCCTGGGGGCTCTCTGGCCTTGGTTGTTTTCTTGCAGACGTCTCCCGACCCAACTAGGGAACATCATCAGTGCTAGAAGAGTGGAGGGTTTGGGAGGAGGAGGAGGAGGACTGTGGGCTCCTTGGTGCTCTCTGAACTTGGTCAGGCCTTTATTCCCTAGTTGGGTCATGAAACATCTGCAAGAAAACAAGCAAGCTCAGAGAGCCCCAAGGACACCACCCCCCCGTTAATCTGCCTTTTCTGCTTCTCTACCTGGTTCTTGAGGGGTGGGGGTGGGGGGTGGGGTCTCATTCTTAGAACAACTGAGAAGCCCAAAGCGCTTTGGTTTTGTGGGTTACTCCGGCTGATATACCTCTGGACCCCACTTGGAGAATTTAGCCAATCAGAGCTCTGCAAGCTTAACCAGGCACACCTGGACTCCTCAGGGGAAGCGGGAGGGAGGAGCAGGGCCAGGTGCCCTCCCTGGGAGACCAGTTCAGCTGCTCCTGCACAGGCGGAGGGTCTGGGTGGGCTGGGAGCCTTTTACCCCAACTGGTGGGGCAGGCATACGTTACTGGGGCCAGCATGGCACAGGAGGGGGCGGTGCAAGCGCCCCTTCAGGTGGGGATCCCAAGGCCACTCACCGTCCCTCCCCCGCTGCCCTGCTTAATCTGCCATTGAGGGTCCCTGTGGCAATTGGGGCTTCCCTGGGGCTCTCAGCCCTTCTGGCTGTCCTGCTCTGGGATCCTGTCCCTATTTGAGCAGGGGGCTGGACTAGAAGACCTCCGAGGCCCCTTCCCACTCTGCTCTTCTTTTTGCCTGGCTGGCAAAACTTGGGGGGTGGGCGGGCGGCAGGGCTGATTCTGGGGAGCAGAAGCCATGTGGGGCAGCAGCAGGACTGCATGGGGGAGGGGGGGCTACTGGCACAAGTCAGGGCAAGTTCCCCTTTTGAGGAGGGGGGGGCAATCCGATTCACGGGCACCCCGCTCTCTCTCTCTCTCTCTCTTTCTCACAGCGGAACCAACAGCAGCATGATTGCCATCGACAACAAGATTGAACAAGCCATGGTGAGTCCAGAGACGGGGCAGGAGGGATGGTGGCCCTGGGCGGAGGGGCAGGGTCCTCGGTGGGCTGGGTCTGAGTTCAAGAGCCAGCTTCTCCCTAGGAGCTGCCAGTCCTTAACCCCCGGCAACAGCCAAATCCGCTTCTCGGATAACATGTCCGGATGTGTCCCTGGAGATTCTCGGCCATCCAGGTCACCGTGGTTTCTTTTCCAAAAGGCAACTGGACTTTCTCGGGTTTTCTTTGAAAAACGTTTTGCTTCTCATCCAAGAAGAACCGAAGAAGCTTCTTGGATGAGGAGTGAAACGTTTTCAAAGAAAAAAAAATAAACAAACCAAGGAAGTTCCGTTGCCTTTTGGAAAGCATCTTTCAGGTTTCTGGATGGGATCGTCGTGCTGGCTTTACATGCCCGGCCAAGCCCCAGACGAAGTCCCCGGTCCTTCTGGTCAGTTGGCAACCTCTGCGGGAGGCAGACTCTCCTGCAGGCTCAGAGATGCCCAGGCGCTCCCGGGATTTGCCAGAGGCCAAAGTCGCTCCCAGTGGCAAATTACACTCTTTGTAGTTCTCCCCGGGAGAGAGGCCGTAGCAGCCGGCTGGAATAAACTCCGGGGCCTGCTGGGAAGAGTCTGCAGATGGCTGTCAGGGAGGCTGCGGGGACCCATCGGCTGACAGTCCAGCCTTAGCAAGACGGCCGGGTCCAGCTTGGTGGGAGTGGCACCCATTTGGCCCCTCCTCAGTAAAATCCCTGTGTAAATGACCCCTTTTCCCGTGGAATCAAGACCACGTGAAGTGTTGGTATCGCTTGATGAGGCCTTGGGAAGGCCACCCGTGGAATCCCGTGTCCGTTTCGGTCGCCACGATGTAAAAAAGAGGTTGAGAGTGCAGAGGAGAGCAAGAGAGGATTAGGGGGCTGGAGGCTCAAACCTAGGAAGGAAGAACAATTGCAGGAATCGGGCACGGATAGTTTGATGCAAAGGAGGACCAGGGGTGACATGACAACGGTCTTCCAGTGTTTGAGGGGCTGCCCCAAAGAAAAGGGGGTCAAGCTGCTCTCCAAATCACCTGAAGGCAGGATGAGAATCAACGGATGGAAACTAATCAAGGAGAGAAGCAGCCAAGAACTAAGGATAAATTTCCTGACAGTTAGAACAATTAACCTGTGGAACAGCTTGCCACCAGAAGTGCCTCCAGCACTAGAAGTTTTTTTCGGACAACCAATTGTCCCAAATGTAGGGTTACCTGCCTGAGCAGGGGGTTGGACTGGAAGACCTCCAAGGGCCCTTCCAACTCTTCTGTTATTCTGGATCCGGGAAAGGCTGGATCGCAGAGCCGGCCCGGCAGTGCAGGAGGGGGGAGGGGCTGGCCTTCTGGGGTCCTGGTGAGCCTCACGGCCGCTGCCTCTGCTTCCTCAGGACTTGGTCAAGAGCCACCTGATGTTCGCCGTGCGGGAAGAGGTGGAAGTCTTGAGGGAGCAGATCAAAGAGCTGTCCGAGCGCAACGCCGCCTTGGAACAAGAGAACAGCCTCCTGCGCTCCCTGGCCAACGCTGAGCAGACCGGCCACTTTCAGGCGCAGCTCCACGAAAACAAGCCACCCTCAAGCAGCTCCGCATGACCCTGGATGGACGGATGGACAGACGGATGGATGGATGGCCAGAGAGCTGCTGCTGCTGCTGTGACACTGAGTCCCCTGACGGGAGGGTGCTCGCCAACGCAGTCCCGCCGATGTGAACCTGCCTCGTTGGGGTGGGGGTTGTCGTGCACACGTGTGCGTTTGTGAAACCAGCCTTTGGGGCGGGGTGGGGAACTGGACTACCCACACACCATGTGCCTTCTGGGGGTGCAATTTTAACCCACCCCCAGCTCTGAAAGGAGCAGGATATGTTTCCTAGCAGGGAGGAGCAGCCCAGAGGGGGAAACCCACCCTCCCTCCCTGGAAGGGATTTTCCTCCCCTAACCCGGGGGTAGAATTCTGCACTTGCCCCCCGCCCTGAGACTGAAGTGGGAGGGGGCTTTTTTAAGGTACTATGGACATGGTTTGAAACTGGGGTGCAGAATTGAGGTCGGGGTGCGTAGAGCTGGCTGTACTTTTGTATCAAGGGCACTTTTGCAGTATTTCAGGTTATTAAAGTACCTAGCTGTTGAAGTCGCTCGGTGTGGTGTGGGGGGGATCTGTGGGGCGTGCCATAAAGAAGCGAGGGTCCCGGTGAGGAGGGGGCCTCGCCGGCGTCTGCCTCGGATTGCAGGACCAGCCGCAGAGCGAATCTCTATGGAGACCCTCCATCGTCCAGGTCAGGGGCTTTTCCCAGAAGGCAGCTGGACTTCTTTGGGTTTTATTTTTTTCTTCCAAAAATGTTTTGCTTCTCTGGGATGAGAAGGGAAAAGAAATCAAAACCACGGAAGCCTTTTTGGGAAAAGCACCTGTGGGAGGGCTGCAGAGCGGATGGAAGAGGCAAAGAAGAGCCGCAGCAGAAGAGACCTGGCAGTTCCTTGGTCGTCCTTCCGCCCCCTCCCCCCCAGCAAAGCGCTCCCAAGCACAAGCCGTTCCTCTCCCCTTGTTTTGACCCCCAAGGCAGCGGCTGAGTCTCCGGCCGGCTCAAACAGAGCCATTGTCCCTCTGCCGAAGCACGTTGCCGCATGCCGAGCAAGAGGGAGGGAGGGAGGGAGGGCCAAACAGCTGGAGGAGTCCGGCACGTGGACGCCCGCCCGCAACCAGCAGGGCAGGGTGACAAGGGCATTGTTGTCCACCGTGCCCGCCTCCCTCTTCTTTCCCCCACCCGGGATCACGGTGTTCCCGAGGGCAGAGCGAAACAAGGCCACCCTCTTTGCCAGTGGAAAGTGCCTGTTGGGGCGTTCGGGGTCAGGCCAGGATGGGGCAAACCTCCGACCCACCAAGCGAAAGACGGTTTGCAATCCCACACCGAGACCCCCGACCCAATCTGGCATCGGTTTGGCAAGGTGGCGCTCTCAGTCTGCACAGCCCAGCAAGAGCGAAGATGGCAAGCAAGCCTTGCCAGACAGCAAGGGTGACCCACTGAAGTTTCCATTGGCCACTTGCTGCTGGCCAGCCGGCCGGGCCAGGAGGCTTCTCTGTGTGGATCTCCCGATCCAAGGATGAAGTGGTCAGCCCCAAACCCTGGGCTATGGACCCCTCAGGTGGACTGGGCCGATTCCAGCCACCCTGCCGCTTGCCAAAGGGAGCCCCTGAAGGCTGTGGCTCCCCCATCACACACACCCCAATCCTCAGCCCCTTCCCCTGCTTGCTTCAGTGTGACAATGGCCCTGTTGGTCCACAGAAGCTTCAGACTGTGGTATCCCTGGCAACCGGTTCCCTAGCAACCAGTCTCTCCGGCACATCCCTTGGGAAGACCATGCCACTGTGCCGGATCTCCCTGCTCTTCCTGGCATGGCTTTCTGCCAGCCGGGCCCAGCTGAAGCGGCAGAGAGTTGGTGAACTGGAGCCGGCTCTGGGGGGCATGCAAGGCTCCGGCTGCTCCCTCGGAGGGGGCGCCCAGGGGGATGGCAGCCCCACAGAGGAGCCCTTTGTGCTGCTGCCCTGGGCTCTGCTGCTGGCCTTGTCGGGCTCCTTCGTAATTTACCTCCTGTTTGCCAAAGAGCCAGGGGTGAGAAGGCGGCTCGGGCCCCCTCCGTCCCTCCGTTGTTCCACACCCCTGCTTCCCTGCTGGGGATGTGCCTCCCTCAGGGACCCACACGTGGGCCGGGCACGGCGTCTGTTCCCCCGGCTAATGATATATTGTCTAGCAAAGGCCTTTCGTTTGGGTTTTTCCTGAATCCTTCCAATTTTAGCCGAAGCATCCCGTTGAAGGCAGGATGGACCGGTCCTCTGGTTTAAGAGAGGGTTTCATCATGGGAGCCCTGATCCCCTCCTCAATTTATGGGGTACCACAAGAAGTCCAGGTGGCAGCTCTCCTGCTGTCAGTCAATCATGAGGTCAGACTGATTGGGAAAGGTGGACGCAGCCCCAGCCAGGTTCCAGCAGCCTCTGTCCAGCGCATCAGGTGTCCTTTGCGGGGGGGGGGGCACCACAGTTCCCTTCATTCCCCCAGAGGACCCTCCTGGTCAGGACACCCTCCCTGACTCCCACAGCCCCTTTCCAGGTGTTAACAACACATCTGGAGACTCCCAGTCATCCAGCTCACAGTTGTCCCAAAGGTGTTTTTCTAAAAGGCTACTGTACTCCCTTGGTTTTTCTTTGAAAAGGTTTTGCTTCTCATCCAAGAAGAACAGAACCAAGGAAGCTTCTGGGATGAGAAGTGAAATGTTTTCAAAGGAAATAAAACCCCCACAAAGTCCAGTTGCCTTTTGGAAAAGTACCTGAAGAGAGACAAAAGACAGCACAAAGACCCGTGATTGAGCCAAACACATTGCGGAGAGTGGGAGATGGTAAGAGGGAGTCAGCGGGATTCGTGTGAACCCAGGGGTTGCCCAAATCACCCCGGGAGCCCCTTCTCAGCTGCAGGGGTCTCTGCGGCATCTTCCGTGGCTAAAAACAGGAATCCCACCACCCACCACCCAAACCTCCCTTCTCATCTCGCCCGTTTCAGGCAGTGACAAGCCGGGTTCGGCCCCTGGCGCAAATTTCATCTTGGTTGAAAGGCAGGAGCGTCCTGTCCTTCTTCGGAGACCGCCCCAAGGTATGCCCTTCCGTTGGGTAAGGGTCCGCCATGCTCAGGGCCAAATTTCTCCCGGGCGAAGCTCTGATCCCGGCCGGGCAGCTGGCTGTGGGGCCACGACTGCGCTTCCCCCCTTGCAGGCTGAGGATGCGAGCGCGGAGCCCGACACCCAGCTGGAGGAGACGCTGCTGCGCGAAGTCTCCGGAGTGCTTCACATCATCCGACTGCGGCTGTGGAAAATTGTGCGAGACAGACGGAAACAGCAGCAGTTGCCACACGAAAGCCACTGAGGGGCAGGAGAGAACCCCCCTCCCCGTCGCTCGAGAAGGAGCCCCCCACCCTCTGCTCCAGATGAAGGTTATGCTGATAGGGAATAAAGATTCAAGTCAAGCCAAGTAGGTTTTATTGTCATTTCAACACTATACAGTACAGTACAAAGTGAAATGAAACGACGTTTCCCCAGGAGGACCAAGGTGCTACATCAGACAACATAGATAAAAACGAAAAAGAGCAGGACACAAAACTACACATAGCTCTAAATCTAAGAACTTAGACAAAAAAAAAGCTAAATACGCAAGTATTTATGGTTCCAGTTTCTTTGCGTTGAGGAGTCTGATGGCTTGTGGAAAGAAACTGCTACACAGTCTGTTTGTGCGGGCCCAAATGCTTCTATGCCTCTTTCCAGACAGCAGGAGAGTAAAGAGCGTGTATGAGGGGTGTGTGTGTGGTCAGCCACAATGTTTCTGGCTTTATGGATGCAGCGTGTGGTGTAAATGTCCACGACGGAGGGAAGAGCAGCCCCGATGATCTTCTCCACCATCCTCACTATTCGCTGTAGGGTCTTGCGATCCTAAACGGTGCAATTCCCAAACCAGGCGATGGTGATGCAGCTGCTCAGGGGGCTCTCGATGGTCCCTCTGTAGAAGTTGTGAGGATGTGCGGTGGAAGCTGGGCCTTCCTCAGTTTCCCCAGAAAGTAAAGACGCTGCTGGGCCTTCCTGGTTATGGAACTGGTATTGAGGGACTGGGTGAGGAATTGAAGGAAATTGAAGGTGTTGCTGTGTGTGTGTGTTCGGGGTGTGTGTGCAAGAGCTGGGGCCTGCCTCCACCTGCTGCTCCTCTCCAAAGGCCACCGGTCCACTCTCACCCCACAGGATTCCCCCCGCCCCCATGTGCCAGGAGCCGGACCCGTGGCTGCCCTGATTACGGGTTGCTGAGAGTGGCCTCTGTCTGCGGTCTCTCTCCGTTGACTCCGCCACAGCCGGCCCTCCTCGGGTTTCAAAAGGCGGCACCAGAGACGGTTCTTTCTACCCTTTGGGGTAGACTTTCCAAGGAAACCCTGGCTGTGACCCACTTCCCTTCCAAAGGTGATGGGGCGAGTCAGAAGAGAAAGGCTGAGTCTGGGCTGCAGGCCCTTCCCCCCACAACTAAATCCCGGGACTGAGGTGGGGTGGGGGGAGAGCGGATTCAAAGAGATTGTTGGCCAAACCAAAGTGGACATAAACAAACGATCTAATTTCCTATCTGGCCTGATCCCTAAGACGCAGCCTGAAACCCAGCAAGAGAGGTGAACCTGCAGCCCTGGATTTTTTTTTTTTGGGGGGGGGGGAGGATCTGTTTGGAGGAAGCACGGCCCTAGGGAGAGGAAGCTCTGATCCAAATGGGTTGGGCCGCTTCGGATATACGTCGGTCTGAAGCTGGGACTTTTCTGGCTTGTACAGTACATGAAACGGACCGATTTCGCCCTTTAATTTGGGGGGGAGCGACGTTGACAGTGGCAAAGGAGCTGCTTTAAGGCCTTGGCTGACCACAGGTAGTCCTTGATTTATGACCACAATGGAGCCCGACATCTCTGTTGGTAAGCGAGACAGTTCTTAAGTGACTTTTGTCCCATTTTGCGACCTTTCTAGCCGCAGTTGTTAAGTGAATCACTGCACTTGTGAAGTTAGTCACACGTTTGTTAAGTGAATCCGGCTTCCCCCTTGACGTGGCTGGTCACAAGGTCGCAAAAGGGGTTCACGGGATTTCCCCCCCCCCCCCCCCCAGGATGCTGCATCCGTCATAAACACGAGCCCATTGCCAAGTGTCTGGATCATGTGACCATGGGGAGGGTGTGTGCTGCAACTGTCGGAAGTGTGAAAAACGGCCATGAGTCGCTTTTTTCAGTACTGCAGTAACGTCGGTCATTGAATGAACTGTCTTAACTCGAGGACTGCCTGTCTATTCGGAAGCTTCCCCAAATGGAGAAATTGGGGAAATTGGGAAGGTGTGGCTGCCATGTTCTCCCCCCCTTCTCTTGGCAAGCTCTCTCGCGCAGAGGGAGCGCCCAGCCTTCCCTGCCCCTCCAGCTGCCCGGCTGGTTCCCTTGCCCTGGCACAGCGCCACCTTCCTGCTCCGGAGCTCAGGAAGAAAACAGGGTGCCAAGGAGGGTCAGGCCAAGGCCTCTCTCTCCTCCGCTCGCCCAGCCCCACAGCGCCATAGGTGTGCCCCCCTTTGTCGCCCAGGGCAGCTGCCCACGACCCCCGTGCTCCCCCCCCACGCACACCCTTCACCTCCCCAGGCCTGCCCACAGCCGGGCAAGAGTGAGGGCGCCCTGGAGAACCGGCTGAGCTGACTGCCGACAGACATCTTTCAGAAGGATGTTAATTAGCCCCGGGTTTAATTAAACATGGCATTATGGAGGGAGGTAATTACACGGTAGGTTATCCAAACAGGAGGGAGGAATCCTATTGTTTGGCTCCCTCTCTACCCACCTGACCGTGGTTGGTCGGCTCTGCCACCTTCTGCAGAGGGCTGGGAAGATGAGTCAGGGGGGCGTAGAGGAACACGAAGCCGGTCCCTTGGTCGGTCAGTCAGGTGAAGGGAAGGGAAGGGAAGGGAAGAGACACTTCTTCCCTAGAGCTCTCCAGGCCCCTCTGCAAACAGCCCACCTTTCACAGGGATTCGCACTCGGCCTCCCCTTCCCTCAATCCGGAGCCGCTCCTTATTCCACCTTTTATCCAAGCAAAGTATTTCCAGGACTTTCTGCTTTGCTTCAGGGCAATAGTCCTCCGGCATCCTCCCCCGCCCCGGATTCCATCTCATCTGTCTTCAGGGTCGCTTCCTGCAATGTGCCCAACTCTCACTTTCATGTCCAGAGACAAGAAGCAGGAGTTGGAAGGGACCCTGGAGGTCTTCTAGTCCAACCCCCTGCTCAAGCAGGAGAACCTAGACCCGTGATGGCGAACCTAGGTGGCACGCAGCGCCATCTTGCTGGGCACACAAGCTGTGGGCCAACTTACCTCCAGCTGAGCATGCACATGTGATTGCGCATGCACACATGAGACCCAGCTGGTGTCCAGGGCTTCGCTATGCATGCACGCGATTGCAGCAGGAAATCCAGCTGGTCTTTGGAGCTCTCTTGCGCATGCACACGCGATTGCTCCTGTGTGCCTGCGTGCAGCACGTGTGCATTGCACGTGCAAAAGCTACATGCATGCGCAGGTGGTGCGGTTGCACATGCAGCGCACGTGGAGGAAGCTGCACGCAAATGCGGATGACGCGCACAAAGCAAGTACTTTTGGCACTCGTTAAGTAAAAGGTTCGCCACCACTGACCTAGACCAGGGGTGGGCAATTACGGCTCCTTCATGACTTGTGGGCTTCAACTCCCAGAATTCCTGAGCCAACCATGCTGGCTCAGGAATTGTGGGAGTTGAAGTCCACGTGTCATGAAGGAGCTGTAATTGCCCATCCCTGACCTAGACCATCCCAGACAAGGGAATGTCCAGTCTCTTCTTAAAAACCTCCAGGGAAGGAGTGCCTACAACTTCTGGTAGCAAGCAGTTCCACTGGTTGATTATTCTCACTGTTGGGAAGTTTCTCCTTAGTTCTAGGTTGCTTCTCTCCTTCATTAGTTTCCATCCGTTGCTTCTTGTCCTACCCTCAGGTCCTTTGGAGAACAGGTTGACCCCCTTTTCTTTGGGGCAGACCCCCAAATACTGGAAGACTGCTATCAAGTCACCCCTAGTCTTTCTCTTAAGTAGGCTAGACCTCCTAGCCAATTCCTGCAACTGTTCTTCCTGTTTCACCCTCCAGCCCCTTCATCATCTCTGTCCTCTCTCCAGAGTCTCGGCTTGCTTTTGGAGGCAGTCCCACAACTGGGGCTTTTGGAAGCAATTTAAGTGCTCCCCGCAAACCTCTGTGCCTTCATTCATGCTCTTTGTGAGCGGGGTGGGGGTGGTGTCTTCCCATCAATCAGTGCCAACCTGCCTCTCCTCCTGCAAGTTGTCCCGAGTTGATCGGAAGCCCTGACTTTTGGGCAGATCTTCCGGTGTCCCTGTCCGACTCCTATCTTCTGCTCGCAGTCCTCCAAGGCAGGTAAATCAGGCTCCCAGAGCGGCCTCTGCATGACCCCTGCCCGGCCTAGGAGGTCCTAGCTACAACCTAAAAATAAGGAGGAATTTTCTGAACCATCCACCCATGGAACAGAAGTTGCCTTCGGAAGTTATGGGAGCTTCATCGCTGGAGGCTTTCAAGAAGAGACCGGACTGCCATCGGTCAGAAATGTCGTAGGGTCTCCTGCTTTTTATTTTCCTGGGCTCCAAGATGACTGCAAATGGGGACCACAGCCAAGATATTAAAAGAGGCTTGCTCTTGGGGAGGAAAGCCATGGCAAAGCTAGACAGCATCCTAAAAAGCAGAGACATCCCACTGCCAACAAAAGTGTGCATAGTCAAGGCTATGGTTTGACTTAAGGTGCAATGTACGGCTGTGAAAGTTGGATCATAAGGAAGGCTGAGTGCCAAAGAATGGAGGCCTTTGAGCTCTGGTGCTGGAGAAGACTCCTGTGAGTCCCTTGGACGGCTAGGTGAGCCAACCGGTCAGTCCTAGAGGAGATCAACCCCAAGTGCTCTTTGGAAGGCCAGATCCTGAAGAGGAAACTCAAAGACTTTGGCCACCGAATGAGAAGGAAGGAAGGAAGGACTCCCTGGAGAAGGAAGAGCCCAGTGCTGGGAACGATGGAGGGCCAAAGAAGGAGAAGGGGACGGCAGAGAAGGAGGTGGCTGGATGTGCTCACTGACGCAGTCGGTATGAGATTAAATGGGGGATGGGAGAAGACAGGAAGGCCTGGAGGAACATTGTCCATGAGGTCATGATGGGCCGGACACGACTTTGCAACTAACAACAACTTCTCCTTGAGCAGGGGGTTGGACTAGATGACCTCTAAGGACCCTTCAAACTCTGTTATTCTGTTCACCAGGTCACGTTGCATTGCACAATCTCTCCAACAGCTGCTGCAAATTATTGTGCTTCTCAGCCCTGGCAAGGCTCAAGGCTGAAAGAGGCTGGGAGGACACAGGAGCACAGGGTTGTGTGAACTTGGCAGAGACACGTGTCATCCCCCCCTCTCTCTTCTCCGGACCTTCCTCGACCCCCGGGTGCTACAGCTGGCCCCACAAAAGCGGGAGAAGAGCTGGGATCTGACCTCTGTCATGCCTCGGTACCCTCCACATGAATACGTGTGCCTTCCACCCCCTCCCCCGGCCAAACGGACTACATTTCCCAGCATTCCCGCCAGGAGGAAAGGGGGGAAGGGGAGAGTCGGCCGATGGACGTCTGCGCCTGCGCATGGATCGGCCAGCGTAGAGGGGGCGCCGGGGGTGTGTGTGACAGGCGGCGCATGCGCGCGGGGTCAACTCTCGCACTTCTGTCCCGGAGGACGCCGCGGACTCATCTCGTTCGCCCCTCTCGGGCCCCAACGGAGCGAGCGGCCGCGCCTGCGCTCTCCCGCCCGTCTTCCCCCCCCCCCTCCCTGCCCGGCTCGCGCTCTGCCGAGGGGGCGGCCCCCTCCTCCTCCTCCTCCTCTCCGGCCCCGCCCCTCTCGCGCCCCCTCCCCCGCGCCGGGAGATGTGATGAGGAGCCTCCAGCGGGTGAGTCACGTGGGGCGCGAGGCGGTCACGTGGGCCGAGGCGGGAACCCGCGTCTCGTGGGAACGCGATCCCGGGAGGCGAATCTTGCGTGCGGCCGGGCGGGAAGGCTGGAGGGGCGGCATGGGGAGTCCCGGGCGAGCGTGCCTGGACGGGGAAAGCTCGATCCTCGGCTGGGGAAAGGGCGCACGGAGGGGCTGCGTGCCGGGCAGGAGGGCACAAAGCGGGGAGCGGGAGCCTGGCTTCTCCTCCGGCCGGGGGGGGGGTGTCCCCTGAGCCCCAGATGCAGGCCTCCCCCGCCGCCCCCCGCCCAGCTGCAAGGTTAGGGGAGCGCTTGCTGTGCTTCCTTCCCGTTAATCCTCCGGATCCTGCAGTTTATACAATGTTTCTGCAATGTTTCTCAGCCTTGGCAACTTCAAGCTGGGTGGACTTCGACTCCCAGAATCCCCCAGCCCCTCTCGGGTCCCCCAAAAGACCGTATCACAGAGCTGGAAGGGGTCTTGGAGGTCATCTAGGCCAACCCCCCCCCTCTCAAGCAGGAGATCCTAGCCTGGACCATTCCAGCCGAATGGATAAACCTCCAGCCATGGAGCCCCACAACCCTGGAGGGAAGCCATTCCCCTGATTAATTGTTAGTTAATTAATTAAACACCCCCACACCCCACTGGTTCCGCTCTGCTGCTGCAATCCAGCCTCCTCTCGGCTGAGCCCTCCAGAAAGGGAGCTGCAGCCCCACAAAATTGGGGGAGTGGGGCTGTCTTTCATGACAAATTGCCATAGGGCAGCCCCACCCCCACTCAGATAGCCCACGTTAGTCTGAACCAGAGGATGCCAGTTTTGGGATGCCCAGGGTGGCGTCTCCCAGGTAGATCACAGATTCATTCATAGGACTGGGTGGGACCTTGGAGGTCTTCTAGTCCCACCCCTTGCCCAAGATGCCTGGCCTTGCCTGTGTCTTTGCATGCAAACCTCATCTTGGCCTCCCTCCCCCATACCTGTACAGGTAGTCCTCAACTTACAACCTTTCCTTGAGTGATCATTCGAAGTTACAACGGAAAGTGACTTATGACCATTTTCACACTTATGACTGTTCAGCATCCCCGTCATCAGAATTCGGACACTTAGCAACCGGCTCGTATTTACAACGGTCACGGGGTGATCAGTCACCTTCTGACCCGCAAAATCAATGGGGAAGCCAGATTCACTTAACAACCCTGTTACTACCTTAATGGCAGTGATTCACTTAACAACTGTGGCAAGAAAGGTCACAAAACTCAAGTGTCCCGTTTAGCAACAGAAATTTGGGGCTCAGTTGTGGTCGTAAGTCGAGGACTCCCTCTAAAGGCGGCACAGCAGTGGAGGAGATTTTGGGGCTAGATAGAGGAGCCAGGCGCCCCCCTCCCTCCCTCCCCCCAAGCCTCAGCAGCAAATCAATCAAGCTAAGCACTGGGTGGGTCTCCCCATGGAATCGGGCGCCCCAGGAGGGTGCTTGGCACGGGGGCCAGACCACACAGCGGCACGTGCCTGCCACGGGGGCCCCACCTGCGCTCTGCCCCAGCCGGGCTCTTCCTGGGTGGGGGAAGGTGGCGGGCCTGCCCCGGCAGAGAACAGCTTGGGGGCCAAGGGGTGGTGGGCGTCTCCGGGTGGGTGGAGGAATGGAGAGCCTGCCCCCCCCACCACCCCCTGTCTTCCCGGCTTTCTCTGCCCAAATTGGGATTTTTCCTTTTTCTACATTTGAGTTTTCTGCAGGGTTTGGGCGCCCTGCTTTCACCCACCTGGAGGGGAGGGCCACGCTACGCTCTCCGGCACGGGGGCCGCCCAAGACGGTTGATTCAAGCCCAGGAAGTCGATGGGCTCTTGGCGGCCAGCCCGGCCCTGGAGGGAGAACCGTTGTGGTAGGAAGGCAGGAGAAGCCGTTAACGGCAGCCTCCACCCTTCCTTCTGCGGGGCAGGGCGGGGCTGGGGCTGCCTCTCCCAGCTGGGAGGGGGCCTGGGGATCTTCCTGAGGTTGCTGGGCCTGGCTGGAGGGAAGGGGGGGGGGGGGCAAGTGCTTCATTCTCAGGTATCATGAAGGAAGCCCCCTCCCCAACCTGGGCCACATCTTTCAATTGGACTTTTTTTGTTTTTTTCATCCGTTGTCCCCAGGCAGCCAGGAAGGAGTTGGGTCACATTTCACGTACAGGTAGTCCTCGACTCACGACCACAGTTGAGCCCAACAATTGAGACCTTTGTTAAGTGGGTTTTACCCCATTTTACGACATTTCTTGACACGGTTGTTAAGTGAACCTGGTTCCCCCATTGACTTCGCTTGTCAGAAAGTTGCCATAGATGATCACGTAATCCCAGGACGCTGCAACCAATTGCCAGTCGCCAATTTTGATGAATTTTGATCGCATGACTAGGCAGCAACAGTTGTAAGTGTGAAAAGGCGTCATAAATCTCTTTTTTCAGTGATGTTGTAACTTTGAACGGTCACTAAATGAACTGCTGTAAGTCGAGGACTATCTATAATGGCACTGGGACGATTAGAGCACTCTTTCGAGCTTGGTCACTTTAAAATCCATGGACTTCAATTCCCAGAATTCCCCAGCCAGCTTTTGCTTTCCTTAGCCAGATTCACTTAACGACCGTGTGACTGACTGAACAGCGGCAGAGATTCACTTAATAACCGTGGCAAGAAAGGTTGTAAAAGAGGGAAAAACTCACTCAGTGTCTCACTTAGCAATGGAAATGTTGCGCTCTGTTACGGTCGTAAGTCCAGGACTGCCTGGATTACCACCTCCAAGAAGAGACAGTGGAGAGGCAGAGGGAGGCCCGGCTCGTTCCAGGCTGCTCCGGGCTCTTCGGCTTGTGTCCTGCAGGACCAGGAACTTGAAGCCAGCGTGGGGGTGGGGGTGGGGGTGGGGGTGGGGTGGGGTGGGGGCTGTTATTTGCCCAACAGACCGAGCCGAGGGCAGCCGAAACCTGCCTGTCCAGAAAGGCTGGTCTGGTGCTGCGGAAGAGACCTCCTGTGCATGCGATCCTTTGTGCTTCACTGGTTGCCAGGTGTTGTGGGAAGCGCTCCGTGCCAAGAGGAAGCCGGGCAGGAGGAGTTGAGGGGAATGGCGGTCAGGCGCCTGTCAGGCTCCGACACGAACGCAAGTCACCCTGGATGGTTGCACACGTGTGGACTTGCTTGGCCATAGTGGCTTCTCCCATCAGTTGGGCGGAGGGGGGGGGGGGAGAGAGTTTGCTACAACGGCCCACATCGCTCCCGGCTGCAAGATCCTGCAGGACCCATCCCGCCTTTCCTTCCTTTTAGAAACTCTGAAAGGTAGACTGCGCTTGTACAGGGGGTTCTATTGCTCTGACTGTCGGAGTACCCTTGTCCAATCTTGGCAACTTTAAGACTTGGGGACTTCAACTCCCAGAATTCCCCAGCAAGTCTTAGAATGGCCACGCACGGCTGGCTGGCTGGGGATTTCTGGGAGTCAGAAGTCCCCAAGTTTTAAATTTTTTCCAAAGTTGGATACTCCTGGTTTAACCCTTGGCCTGTTGGACAAACGCAGCCTCTGAGCTTGCAAGGGGTGAGTGTGATTGTGTGGAAAGAGCTGACTTGTGAAGACTCGGGCAGGAGCCGGACTCTCTGGGGCCGCAGCCGGGCGATGGACGCAGAGGCAGCCGCCCACAAAAGAGGCCACCGCCACATGCAGGTCCAGGACGGGACAGTGTCCGAAATGGGGGGGGGGGCTCCCAGGCAGGCTGGCCTCTGCTTCCCCTCCCCCCCAGGACTCCCCCTCCATGGCTCTCTTTCCTTGTCCGCTCCCCCTCCCGAGCAAGCAGGGGCAGTGCCCCTCCCCCCCGCCTGTCGGTACCCCTGCTTAGTCCGGCCTCTGTCCCTCCAGTTGCTGACCACGCTGCCCGCCTTCCCCTGCTGGATGTGGCCGGTGGACCCGGGGCCCTACAGCTGACACAGTGACAAAAGCTGCCGTAAGTCTGAGCAGACGGGGCCAGTCTCCCTGCCCTCCCCTGGCTGCCCTTGGGCCATGGCCACAGCCTGCTGGTCGGACGCCCGAAACCACAGGCTTCAGGGGACAACGGGACTCATTCAGGAGCAAGGCGGCCGGCCGTCGACCCGGGCAGGGCAGGGCAAGGCGCCAGAGCCAGGAGGGGCTGGTCAATGAGCTTGGGGGCTGGGCAGGCAGCTTGGGGGCTCAGCTGGAACTTGGAGGGAGGGTCGGAGGAGCATGTGTTGTGGAGGGGGGAGAGTCCCCCTGCCAGCTGTCTTTGGCCGGCTGTGGGGCGTTGCATGGTTGGCTGAGTGGATGGTTCTTACCCTCTCCTGCCCCACAGGAGCTTGGCAGTGGGGTAGGCACGTGACCCACAGAAAGGAAGCATGGAGAGAACGACCATGGCATATGTGAATGGCAACGAGGAGGATGAAATGGTCAGTGCGGCTCTCTGGGGGTGATGCCAGGTGCTGGGTGGGCCCCGTATTCCTGCCCTCTAGGCAGGACCCCCTGGCATAGAACTCAAGGCTGGCACTCGGTGCCTTGCCACTCCCGGTGGGTGCCATCGGTCTCCCTCCCCAGGAGCCACAAAGGGGCTGGGATGCCTGGGATGGGTCCTTGTGGCCCCTGGGGGGGCTGGGCTGTGCCCCATCCTCACCCACCCATCCTCACCCACAGGAGTAGGTCTCAGAGACCAGAGGAGAGTCTGCCCCTTCCTGAGGCCCCCCATCTGCTGTGGCCCCTCTGAGAGGGACCCCCTTGGGGGCCGTGGCTGATCTCACTGCCTTCCCCCCCCTCAGGAAATCTGGGGCTACCGCCCCTGCGGCTGGAAGCTGGCGCTGGTCTCGCTGGGCACCGTCTGCAGTGGTGGCTTCCTCCTCCTCTTCCTCTACTGGTTGCCGGAGCTGAGCGTGAAGTGGACGTGCCGGGCAGTGCCGCTGCGGGACGCCCAGGTGCTGCTGCTGAGAACCACGGTAGGGGCTGCCCCAGTGAGGCCCCCTAGCAAACTGGACTCTCTGCTGGCCACGGGGGGGGGGACAAGGGGGAGCTCCTGTGCCCGAGGGCCTTGGCAGGCCGGGAAGAGGCCTCCCTCCTGGGCACAAGCCAGTGGGCAACTAGGTGGGTGCAGGGTGGCCGCCTTGGGTTCTGTGCCCTACACATGGGCAGCTCTGTGCCCCAGCTGTGGTGTGTTTCCTTGCGACCCTGGGCTGTGGAGGAGCCAGTCGGAGGGGCACCCAGGGCAGAGTTCAGGGTCTCCTCTTCTTCCTCCTGATTTTTGCCCTCTTCCTCCTCTCCTTCTCCCCTTCCTTCATCTCCTCCCCTTTTCCTTCTTCCTCGTCCTCTTCCTCCTCCACCTTATCTCCTGCTCTTCCTCCTCATCTATCTCCTCTTCCTCCCTTCACCTCTCCTCTTCCTTTCTCTTCCTCCTTCTCCACCTCCATCTCCTTCTTCTATTCCACCTCCACCTCCTCCTCTTCCTCCTTTCCCCCTCCTCCTCCTCCAGGATGAGTTCCAGACCTGGTCCAGAGAATGGGTCTCCTCTCTCTCTGCCCCCGGCACTGACCCCTTGGGCTTCCCGCTGCGGCCAGAGAGGAAGTGGCCCCTGTGCCCGGCAGGGCCAATGGACGACACGGGCTGTGAGGAGCGGCTTCTCTCCCCTCTGACCTGTGGGGAGCAGGCGCAGGTGAGCTGGGGCAGCCCCCTTGCAGCAGCCCCCTTCCTCCGCCCGGGAGGCGCTTGACCATTCGCTGTGCCTGTGCAGGTCCGTTTTTTCACGCACCACAACGTGCGCTACCACTGGGGAACGGAGGCCCAGGCCTTCCGCCGACTCTCCGCCCTGGACCGGGGGCAGCCCTGCTCCTCCCTGCACTTCGGCCATGGCGGGGGTCTTCCTCGCAGCACCCAGGACTACCGGTGAGGAGGCGTTCTTGGAGCGGGGGGGGCGCTGGCGGGGGCAGGAATGGGAGACGCACGAGCCCCTGATTCTCTTCCCAGGAGAATTTTCTACGGCACCAACCAGATCAATGTTCAAGTGCCTTCTCTGGCCCACCTGCTCATCAAAGAGGTGAGCCGGGGGTCCCCAGGGGAGAGGGGCCCAGGAGCCAGGAGGTGGAGTCCTGACCCCCGACCCCCCCCACCTCTCCTCCCTCCAGGTCCTGAACCCTTTCTACATTTTCCAAGCCTTCAGCATCCTCCTGTGGTCCCTGGACGACTACTACCTGTACGCCTCCGCCATCCTCTTCATGTCCTTCGTCTCCATCTGCTCCTCGCTCTACACCATCCGCAAGGTGGGGGGGGGGGTGGCGGCAGGGAAGGGCCTGGCAGCCGGGGCGGGCAGAGGGGGAGGCACGCAACGGCACTGAGCCCGGCCCTTCCTCTTCCAGCAATACGTGCTGCTGCACGGCATGGTTTCGGCCCACAACGTCGTCCAGGTGACGGTCTTCCGAGGACCCTACGGTGAGTCAGCTGGAAGGGACCTTGGAGGTCTTCTAGTCCAACCCCCTGCTCAGGCAGGAAACCCTATACTATTCCAGACAAATGGTTGTCCAATCTCCTCTTGAAGGCCTCCAATGAAGGAGCAACCACAACTTCTGGTGGCAAGGAGTTCCACGGATTAATTGTCCCTCAATGCCAGGAAATTCCTCCTTAGTTCCAGCTTGCTTCTCTCCTTGATGAGTTTCCCTCCTCCATTGCTTCTTGTCCTGCCCTCTGGTGCTTTGGAGAATAGGCTGAGCCCCTCCCTCTTCTTTGGGGCAGCCCCTCAAATACTGGAAGGCTCCTGTCATGGCCCCCATCTCCCCCCCCCCCAGCCCTTCTTCTCTCTAGACATGCCAGACCCAAATCCTGCAACCGTTCTTTCATCTCTTTTAGTTTCCAGGCCTTTAATCATCTTAGTTCTTCTTTTTCTAAACTCTCTTTTTTTGTAATGTGGATGCCGTATTCCAGGTGTGGCCTTACTAAGGCTTTGTAAAGCAGTACTAAGATATCACGTGATTTTGATTCCCAGGATTGAACTCACTTTTTTGGCTGCTGCCGCACCCAGTTGGATCCCATTTAACCAACCAACCCGGTTGGTTGTCCACTAGGACTTTCCAACCTCTGAGCTTCGGTTCACAGGGGGAAGCACCACGGGGCAGGGTGTGGCTTGGAACAAAGCCCCTTTGCTGTGGTTGGCGGACCAGAGCTTTGGTGCCCGCTGCCCCCTTTGGTGCTCCGGTGGGAGGAGCCACAGCAAATCCCCCAAATCTGGAGTCCTGCCTTCTTCCTTGCAGAAATGGAAGCCGTATTCTCCACGGAGCTGGTGCCGGAGGATGTGCTGCTGGTGCCGCCTGAGGGACTCACCATGCCGTGCGACGCGGTGCTGCTGAGCGGGACGGCCATTGCCAACGAGAGCATGCTGACAGGTAGGGGTGGCGGTGGCTGCGGGGAAGATGGGAAGCATCTCCTTCCTGGCATCTGATCTTCCTCCGTCGCCAGGCGAGAGTGTCCCCGTCACCAAGACGGCCTTGCCCGTCCCGACCCAGGAAGCCGACAGGCCCCTCCGGGATCCGGATTACGACCCAGACGAACATAAGCGGCACACGCTCTTCTGTGGCACCTCCGTCATCCAAACACGGTACTACTCCGGGGAGCCAGTACGGGCATTAGTGATCCGGACAGGTGAGGAGGCCCTTCTTGGCTCAGGATGCTGTGGGGTGGGGGGTTGAAAAATGCTTTCCCGGGGACTGACTGACCCTCGGCCCTTCCCTCCCCAGGTTTCTCCACCTCCAAGGGGCAGCTGGTCTGCTCCATCTTGTTCCCGAAGCCCACTGATTTCCGCCTCTACCGAGATGCTTTCCGGTTCCTCCTCTGCCTGGTGGGCGTGGCTGGCATCGGCATGCTGTACTCCATCATTCGCAGCGTCCAGCAGGCGGTGGGTGCCCACGCAGAGGGTGGCAGGGAAGGCAGGGGTTGGTTCTGCTGCTGCTGAGGAATCCCCCTTGCGGATGGATGGCAGGGAGAGAGGGGTGGGCTGGGGGGGACAATTCAAGTAGAGCCCCCCAATTTTCAGTTTGTAAAACGGGCAGCACCCGGCTGTAGTGGCAAGGAATCTATTTTACTGTAATTTGTAAGCTGCCCAGAATCCCAGGGGAGATGGGTGGCATATAAGTTTAAGAGCGAGATAAAGAGGGGAAGAGAGAGAGAGAGATTAGACAGACAGACAGACAGATGTGTGTGTGTGTGTTCGTAGATTTTCACGGGTACAGGTATGCAGGTCTAGGTCTGTTTGGGTCTTGTCCCGTGTAAGTTTGAGAACATCTTCGCAACGTTTCGGTGAGGTCCCACTCGCCATCTTCAGGCTGGCGCATTCTGCTTCCGAAGCAGAAGTTGTCCAGTTTTTCTTTCCCATGACAAATATATATAGATATACAGTGGTATCTCTACTTACGAAATTAATTCGTTCCGGGAGCCGTTTTGTAACTTGAAAAATTTGTAAGTAGAGTCGCATTTTACCTGTAAATGCCCTAATCCGTTCCAAGCCCCTCAAATTCAGACAATATTTTTTTATAAATTGTAATATTTCATTAATACCTGTAAT
>JAEANM010000944.1:0-30838 GCA_017656035.1 Myanophis thanlyinensis
TATCTTCTTTCTTCCAATACTGTGCCACCAAAAGTCTAGCTGCTGTTATTAAATTTAACATCAATTTAGTTTCTCTAATTTAATTCACATTGTTGAAGGCAGCACAAATCCATTCTTATACTGGGCTGAAGAAAACTATACGCAGCCAACACTTCTGAAGGGGTCCTTTTTTTTCATGAATGGCTACAGTGGGCATTCTTCTGTATTCAGTGGCCTCTTCCGAACAAGAATAAAGCGTGCCAGATTGTATTGAAACTGGTTTTCCATACTGGCTGGTAAAGTTAGGCTTGAAACCAGTAAATCACCCCTTAACAAGGACTCTTTGTACAACTAGAGTGGAGGATGTATACATACCCCAAATCTCTTAATTTTTGCAACATAGTTGGCTATTTTTTAAAAGCCTGCTTAGCATATTTTTGCTCTTTCAATAAATACCAATGTCTTGTCTGTTTTGCAAATTAACCACAACTTCGTAAATTATTCAAGTCCAAGAATGCTACTGGTAGGATGGTTGATTTTGTTTGATCTCCTTTGAAAAAAAGCATCATCATTTTAATGCCTTTAGATGCCAAAGAGAGATGTCTAAGTGTGGGATTAAGAATTGTAGTAAAATAGATTTTAGTGCAAGACATTTTTTTTTAACTTATGTACACCAGGTATGTCTGGAGAGGCGAACCAAACCAAACCAATACTGCTTGGTGAGGTTTTACCATGCAACCATTCTCCCCTCCGTTTTATGATTTTGTTTTAAATAGTGGGCACATTTATCTACTTTCTTTTGCCTCTGTAAGTTGGATGGAACGACGGATAGCTTGACAGCTAAGCTGCTGGATGGATGGATGGAAGGAGAGAGAGAGAGAGAGAAATAAATAGAGCAAGAAAACCTAAGTAGCAATGTTCTTGGTCAAAAGACTCACTTTTTTGGAGGCCTGCAGGTTTATGGTGATCCTTACAGTATAGGGAAATTGTCTCCTGTGCCAGTTTATTAGAAAAATATATTAATTCTCTGGTTATCACACCCAAAAATTGTGCCAGTCATTGCTTTCCTCTCTCCGTCCCCAACACTGTGCTGTGCTGGAAGGCTAATGTATAAAATTATTTACATACATCTAAATAGTCTTTTCAGACATAGCTAGAATTGTCCATCATCTTCAACAAAAGGCATCTGTTAACATTCTTCATGCAAAGTCACGTAAGATTATATTTACACAAGTGGAACAAAAGTTCATTAGAAACCAGATGCTGCCCCTCCTTTGCCTCTTCCCCCCGGGTGGAGTATTTCTATAAATAATCCATTGATCCGAGACCGTGGTAGAGTCAGCATTCCTGTCTCAATTTTTCCATATTGTGCTTTTCCATAACATTCATCTGCCTAGCGTTTATGAACATTTACCTTGGAGCAGGTGAGATGTCAGCTGATTTCTTCTGAATAGATGTCTCTATTTGGTTCTTCCTGTCCTTCCCCTCCCTAGGACTTCAAGGAAGAGGAGAGCAGTTCATTTGAGATTGGGCCAGAAATCCTCCTCTCTTTATGGGCCACCCTCTGGTTGAGTGACAGGTCATTGGCCAAGTAAAACGGGAAGCTGGTGGTGATGGATATGAGCTAAAATCACCTCTGGAAAAAATCTATGGGTGAAAAATAAACATGGTTTTTCTGCCCAATAAAAGAGAGGCCAAAATATGAACACCTAAATATATATAATGGAATCCCCAAATATATATATATTGGATATATATATTGGAATCCCCAAAGCCCTAAGAAATTAATAACTTTGCTCAGGGTTTAAAATAATCATTTTATTAAAATAATCGTTTTAAAAATGCTGATTTATTTTGAATTCTTCCCCATGTTTAAACATAGGAATATAACTAATTCGAAAAGTATGTGCGATGACTATCAACAGAAGTTTCTGTATTTTTCAGCAGAAGAATGAAAAATATCTCTTGCCTTGAGTGTGTCACCTTTTTACTCTGGGTCACAGATAAAGTGGGTTGGCTGAGCCTCACTAGCTCAGAGTGATCTTCTAATAGTTGGTGGGTTTTAAAAAAAACCGAAACTCGGTGTTAAGAAGATCCCACATCCTCTCTCCGCAGGCCTGTTTCCATTGAAGAGAAAGCATTAAGATTTTCTCTTTCTGATGAGAGAGGCAGGCCTGATACTAATTCTCTTTAACCCGCTTAACAATTTGCATCCTTCTGTTTAGCAAACAAATTTTAAGGTTTTAACACCTGCTTGTAGGAAATAATTCAAATATCATTTGAATATTTGAGAACAGTCAAGTGTTGTTTCTTGTACCGAAATAGAGGCTGGGGAGCATTCTTCATAATACAGTTTGCAAAGAGACCCGTGAACTTGAGTTGCTTTCTTGGGTCATGTCATCCTGTATTGCAATGATTTAGCTAATCTGAGCTCTTATCCTGCCTGGCCTTGAAGAATGGCAGAAAGAAAGTAGGAGAGACCAGGGCTAATGGCTTCTTGTGGGTGCAGAAGCTAAGGGAAAGTTGACCTTCCAAGGGTCAAGGTAGCGTTGATCCGTTGTTTGATGTCCTTTGGACAATAGGACTTTTTGTCAAGGACATTAGGTGAAATGATTCACAGAGCACCTGCTGTCTGAAACTCCCTGATAAATTTTGCTTTAGAAGGCCTGGGGCTCGTCCTTCTCTTGATTTCTGGATTTTGCTACTTATCCTTTAACCATGCTTGGACCTACAACATTAACCCCGGGATTCTGTTACTTCCCCCCTCAAGTTTTTAAGCATGACTTGTTTGGGATGAACCTCTTGGAATTCTAGCTCTGAGGAAACCAAACAAAAACAACAACCCTATTATGCTGTCATTAACATTTATTCCTGAGAAGCAGCTCAAGGCCATCTGTTGTAGGCATCTCACAATCAAGAGTCATCATTGCTATTTTGCAGAAATGAAATAATTTGGATCCTTTATCCTGACCTGCTCTTCTTCTTATCCGCACTCACACAACAAAACTTGTACATGCCAGTTGCACGCAGATACACATTTACAGACACACACATTTCCCCCCTCCTGGCTGCTGCTTAATCTCTTCTCCTGCAACTCCCCCTTGAGCTTCAGGTATTAATATGGAGTGAAATCATTTCCCCTTGGAGCTGTTAATGGACCCAGCATGTGCCCTGTCTATCAATGGCTGCATTGAGAAGCTCATCCATCCACAGAGCTTCCATAGTCGCCTGAATCTTGGCACTTCGGCTCGTACACATGGAGCGCTAAGGGAATGCATCCTGCACGTAGCTCCAGTCCCTTGGAGCGTTTTCTGCCGGGCTGAGTTGAAGAAGGGAATTGTGGCATACAACGTCTTAGAAAGCAACAGCCCAACCAGGGGTTGGGGAAAGAAACAGCGCAGGGAAAGCCCGCCATCTCTGTCGTGTCAGAGGTCCAGACCCCCTTGAGTTTCTTAAGTAATTATGAGTGGTGGGCATCAAGGATGGCTCTTCCCTCTTCACTGAGTTGATTAAATGCCACGAGGCTCACCATCAGATGGTCCAGAGAAAAGAATTAGGAGGAGGAAGAGTCCCCCATTTTATGTCAATCTTCCTTTATTTATTTATTTCTTTCTTTTCGAAGGAACCTACCGAATGAAGCAAGGCCTGAGTTCTCCATTAATTTGTTACAACGGATTCTTCAGGGGGTTCTTTAAAGCGAGAGTGATCCAGGCATTCTGCCTGATGGAGGGGTGGGGTTGATAAACTGTGGGGCATCCCAAGAAGTGGCAAGATGAGGGTTGCGGATGCTACCGTGCAGCCCTACCAGTGGAGCTGGGGAGGCTGATGAAGCGGAGCAGATAAGGCTGGTCAGCGTGTCCTTAAATAACCTTTGGGCATAAAGAATTTAAAACGAGGGGTTTTTCTGTCCACTTAACCAGATGTGCAATGAAACCTGACCCTCCTTTTGGAGGAAGGCAGAAGCCTATTCTTGCAGGAGTATCGTTTGCAGCCGGGTTTGCTTGCCTGAGTGTCCTTTGACGAGTATTTGTTAAAACTAAAACCACACGTGTCTTGGCTTCGCTCTGGTCAGAGTCTTCTAAACTGTATTGGGCTCTCTTTGACCTTGGCTTAGAGTGATGGATGGACGCAACCATGAACCAAGATGCCTGGCTTAGAGCAGTCGATGAAGTAGGTCACTCCGGATTGCCCAACAGGCCAGAGTGAAAACATTTTCATTTATTCCCACAGTGGAGCCCCTTCACTGAATGGAAAAAGAGGCCATCTATTTTCAACAGAGGAAGCTGAGTCACTCTTCGATTTCAGGAGACTAAAATTTCTCTCTCCCCATATATAGCTTGAACTGGCTAAAAAAAAAACAAAAGATGGGATACTTCTGCCAGGGGTCAGAGGACATTACATAATTCTACTGAAGTAGTCAGCTCCTTGAAAGAATTACGAGTTCCAGAAATGGAACAGAGTTCAGAATATGATGGATTATGAGCTTTCGCATTTAATACATCACAAACAGCCTTGAAACCAAAAAAGAGGGAAACCTCTCCACAAATCCATGCTTGTCACACTTTCCACGGAGCAACTGGCTTGAATTGCCAGGTCTGACTTAATGGATGGCAAAAGAGCTTTTCTGAATCTTGTCTATTCTCCCATCCCCATCTCCCGGTTTGCTCTCTTTGCAGTGTTGTTCCTCAGACCACAGTAATTCTCAACAACGACCGTCAGAACTCGATTGTAGCCAAGATGGTGGGGCAGGAAGAGCCGTTAAACCGAGCAGCTGATTCCCTGGAAAATATCCTTAACAAGTTAGTAATGGCCGATCCTCTTCCCTCTTTCTGTCTGCATGCACCGGAAACGGCACGGAGGGCAGCTTAACCCTGTCTCCAGCTGGCTAAAGGATGCGGTGGTGGCTTTCCCAAGTTTCAGTTAAGACTCTTTCCAGGCCAAGGGTGTTTGGAGCCATGCAGGAAGCTGGCTTGAATTTGGCTTGGTCCCCAGGGTCAGCTGATGTATACTTAGATGACATCGTGGTGATGCGTTCCCATTGCTCATGGTAGCTCCTGGCTGCTCCTTCCCTTGGGCTGGGCCAGTTGGTGCCTGATGGTCTTTATGGACTACAGGGGGTAGGAGTGTTGCAAGTTGTGATAGCAGTCGCACTTAGACTTATACACCGCTTCACGGTGCTATGCAATCCCCTCTGAGCGGTTTGCAGAGTCAGCCTCTTGCCCCCAACAATCTGAGCCCTCATTTTACCACCTTCGGAAGGAGGGAAGACTGAGACAACCTTGAGCCGGTCAGGATCGAACTCTTGGCAGTGAGCAGAGTTAGTCTGCAATGCTGTATTCTAACCACGGTGCCACCAGGGCTCCTGTAAAGTCAGCCAGTCTGGGCTAGATTCCATATGTGGGCCCCTGCACAAATCTGTGACATCTTCTTCCTCCTCCTCCTCCTCCCCCCCCCTTCCCCCTTCCTCCTCCTCCTCAGTGCTGTTTCCGGGCGGAGGCAGAACACCATTGTGGTCAAAGTCCCAGGGCATGATGACAGCCACAACGAAGACGGAGAGAGTGGTTCTGAAGCCAGCGACTCGGTTTCCAACAGCGGCCAGCTAGGAAATCAGAATATTGGGAACAACGTCACCCTGATTACGCTGAATTCTGAAGGTAAGTAAATCATCTTTGCAATCTTTGGCCTAGTCCCAGTGTGGAAGCCCTTTTCCATCTTTGGTCTTCTCTTTAAAATGCCACACTGTGTTTGCCTCAGAAGAGGAAGCAGTTCTTCAGCGTATCACACATAGCTTGGTTTGCTTCTGGGTTGTAAAAATTCTGTTGTTAGCATCTACGATTTTGCCCTATCATTTTCCAAATTTTTAGTAAAAGCTTTGGAGGCCGTGGAAGAGCATTAAGCCAGAGGATTCTGCTTTCTCCTTAAATCAAACTCACAGCCTGAGGCCTTAGGGCTACCTGGAGAGGTCAAACGTTATAGGTGTGGTGTCCAGAACCCCTTCTGAAATCGAGCAGCTTAGACCCCAGGTGTGTGCCGTCCCTCGTGTCTTAATTTCATTCAGGTACCCTATTTTGTTGGGTATGAAGCAGGAGATTTCGTAAGCAACATGTTGTCTTTCTTAGCATCAACTTTGTCTGGGCTTGGAAGCTCAGCTTTGGCTGATGGACCACTCTCTGGTTGTAGAGTAGAGTGGGAGGCACAAACACTTCCCACAGGAAGGGAGTGCAAAATCACTCCTCCCTTGCTGTCCAAGGATCACTAGAACTGACCTCCAATTGAAGAATGTTTTCATATATATGGGATGGGGGACAAATCTAGGCTTTAGCTTTCTTTGCGGTTATTGATCTAAATCAGCGTTTTCCAACCTTGGCAATGTTAAGGTGTATGGATTTCAACTCCCATGCTGGCTAGGGAATTCTGGAAGTTGACATCCACAGATCTTAAAGTTGAGAAACGCTGATCTAAATAGAATGGAATCTATTTCCAGGGCAGTTTGTGAACCTCAAATTAAGAGTGTTTGTTTCCAGTTTAAGAAAAAAAGAAAAAAGACACAAAATCTTTCAAAACTGTGACCTGATTCTGCGATTGGGTCTCTGTGTGGGAAACCCACCCAGCTCCATGGAAGGACATGCATTTCTTTAGGAAGCAACAGAAGATGCCAGCAGACTGCCTGCTGAAACTTATTATGCCCTTCTGGTGAGCTTGAACTCTTCTAGAAGTAAACAGTTACTTTGGCAATTCTAAACAATATTTTCGAAAACAGGAAATTCCCATCAAAAATGTATTGTATACACGATAGCCTTGTCAGCAATTTATCAGTTTCCAAACTCCCCACTCCCAACCTCTGTTCTGCTCTTCAAATCTCAGAAAATCACCATTGCTGGAATGCAACCATTTGGAGTATATCTCATGATCCTCTCGTTTTATGATGCGTATTAACTTCGGAATTAAACATCAGTGCAGGGCAGAGACAGCTGTGGAAAGAATACAGAGTTAAGATGACATTGGTGATTGAATTTGGTAGTGGGAAGAAGAAGAGACCACAGTGTCATCGAAGGTAAAACATCGCAGGCTAGACTCCTTCTTTTGACAGCAAGCGAGGAGAGATGTGGTTGAAAAAGATGCCATTCATTAAAGCTGCAAAATTGGAGGGCTCCCCTTCAGCTTAGCTCACTTTTATTTCCCTCTTAAAGTATCCAAGCAGAAGAGTAGATTCAAAAATTCTAATTCTTTATTCTGTAAGAGATTATTTTAAAGCAATCAATAAAACTTGATAGAATTTGTGTTCTGTTTGCAAAAATTCAGATGTAACTGGGATTATCTGTCTCCCACTGGAAACTAAATCATTACCTAATAGTAGTTTAATTGTGTATGCGCTGGACAACAGTTGAAATCTCTTTGCTCCAGTATATATAATAGAAAAGGCAATAATTTTGAGTCATTTTCTCAGCTGTTTATTTAGGAGAAGTGGTTTTTGATGTAGTGAAAAAAGACTTTGTTGCAGCCTGACCTTTTCAGCATAATTTGTTGGCGCCTTTACAGGCAGACAGATGTTGGCTTTTTAATAGGATTATTGTATATATAAAAATGCTGGACTTAACCAAAGGAAAAGACTTCAGAATATATAGTTTCCTGATTGATCAGTGCAAAGCGGTACTTTTTAAGTAGGAAATTTTTTTAATAAAGTCATGGTAAAAATTTAGAAAGCAGTCTGGTTCAATTGAATTTCAATCTCTTCTTATACTTACAAATTTTGCTGATGGTTAGATCTCTTTCTTCAGCTTTTTCAGGAATGCTAGGCACTGTTTGGCTTTTGGATTTGCTCAAGAATGGGGCAATCAAAAACCTTCCAGTGGCCTTAAGATTCACGGTACCTTCTTGTTATGCCCAATGAAGGCAACAACTGACAAATCATGTCCATCTATGCCAAAGATCATCTTACCTTCCATTTTAGATCACGATGTCAGAGTTTTTGAATTCCCGCAGCCACTTATCTCTTTGAATAAGGTGGTGAAATGTCTTCTTTCAGGATTTTAAAGAGTGTAGCATTTTTTGCACGGCATAGAGATTGTACGGCTTCTGTAATTTTGGCTCATTTCTTGGCTGCGTTTATGCAAATGAGTGAATGAGGATTGATTTAGTAACAATTTTCAGAAGACGTGATTAGCAAAAAAACGTTAACGAAATAGGAAAAGTTATTAGTATTCTCAGAAACAAACTTGGCCAGTCGGTGACAGTTAATTAAATACTGCAGTTTGTAGTTTCAGATTGATTCCAGGCCTATGGATGACAAACCTAACAATTATATAAGCCTGCATGCTTGAAAGTTGGGCAATTTAGACACCCATCTGTGTAGAATTTACAATGCTTGAAATAATCCCCTGTTTCAGCAGGAGAAATGCTCTTTTCGTACTCATGGTGGTATTCACATTTTGCTGATAAAGTGGGAAAGAGATGTTGACACAATAGAGCAGCAAGATATCTCCTCCATCAGCAAAAGCAAAGTTCTAACAATGCTTGAGTGGTTGTGAGCTAAGCATTAAAGGAAACAGCTCACCTGCTCTATCTTTCTGTTATAAATGTTTATCTAAGTGATTGGTAGACACCACCAGGTGAGTGAAAACAGAGTAGATCCCTGAACACCAAACGGATTGGCTTGGGGGACTCCTTCGAACAAAGTTTTCTCTGGTTTTTCCCAGCCTTCTTTTTTTTTTTTTAACTTCTCTGCTTGTGTGACTTTCCTTACGTGCCCTAAAGCCATTTTCCTGCAAATGATTTCCACTGTCCCAAGAATGCCATGGTTCTCCTTCTCTTGAACATTTGGTGGTAACTTTTTACATGTGCTTAGAAACCCCTGAGTGACACTGTTCTGCCAAAATAATTTATGGTTCCCGGCTTTCAAAGATTGAGATCATTTTTCTTGGATTTATTTCCTTGATCACATTTGAAGATCTGTCATCGTCATAAATCATCTCCAGAATACGAAAACAAACAAACCAACCATCCAAAACAACCAAGTCCCCAGCGATCAGCTTGTCTTGGCCAAAGATAACACAGTGGGTGAACCAGCAGCCAGCATTATGGTAGAAATTGGATTTGCTGCGTTGGGGAAATCAAGGGAAGGTCTTCTAATGTGCTGAACATGACTGTTCCAGGAGTTTAACCAGGAATGAGAGTTTGAAGTAGGAGTTCTACTTTGGCTGGGACCGGGAGATTAACTGTGCAGAAGGAGGGAATATGGGGATGGAGTTACTTAAAAATTGCTCCTGTATAACACATTCAAGTCACCAAATAGTCCCATATATGTTTCCATCTAGGTAATGCAGAGTCTCAGGAAGGAAAGAATCTAGCCATATACATCACAGATTGGCTGCTCAGGGCCTGTCAGGTCAAATATCAAAGGAAGTCCCCGTGGGGGACAAAGATGCTCCCATTACTCATGTTCATCTCTGAATTCAGGCTTTAGCAAAAATGCAACTGTTCCTTAGATAAATTATAGACCTGGAAATCCCTCTCTTCATATAAGCAGCTGTCCAAAGGTACAGCTTCAAAAAGTGGAGGCGCAGGAAAGAGTCATGGCAGTCCTAATCTCTTGTCTCAAAGCTTCTTGCCAGTCACAGTGATAAGCACAATGCTGGATTTCAGTGCCTCACATATCAAAATTGATGCTTTTTATCAAGCTCATGCGGCATAAATGAAGCCCTTAGACTGAGCAAAGCGATAAAATTCAGCTGACATGCAGAGAATTGAATGAGCATGCAGGAGCATGGAGCTTAAGCAACTTCAAATAGTAATAAAGCTACTTTCTCCCACTGTGCTTTTTTTCCAGGATCTTCTGATAAGCATTTCTATTGTCTGGGAGAAACAAGGGAAAAATTAACATGAGAAGTATAAAGAATGTTGACTATTGTGTTTAATTTCCATCTGCTCTTCAATGTTTTCTATAGTGTTGCTTGCTTTGAATATACCCAGGCGCGCACACAGGTGCAAATGTACACACACACACATATACAAGAAGATGTTTGTCTTGGTCAGAGCTGTTTATTCCTACCTGAATCTCCTATCCCAGGTATTTAGTTGCCCTCCCTCCTGGGGGAACTTCGTCTGTGATGGTGATAGCATGCAGAGAGGTCTCTCTGGGTGCATCTATGTCTTCTCAATTTCCATGTGAAAGGGTGACCATGGATGGAGAAGACCTGTGGACAATGATGCTAGAACGGGCTGCAACCTGCAACCCTCAGTTGGACCTACAGATCCTTAAAGAGTTGGTATCACTTTCAGGGGTCAAGACCCTCAGGATCTCTTCCGGGGGGGGGGGGGGCTGCTCTGAGCAGTGACACCACTATGCATTAGTGTGCATGCAGACCCAACCTCATACCTCATACCTACAATGAAGAAAACTGAATATATGTCGGCGCAGTCTGCTAATTTCTGTGTTGCAGGATTCGCTTGAATTCATTCCTCTCTCTCTTAATTTTTTTTACTTCTTAAATTGTTTTTCCATTCTGTTTAGTTCTAATTGGATACATCTTTGTGTAATTATCGTTTCTTGCGTTGCCACTTACATGCTTTAATTTTTTTTGCAACCAATCTATGGTAATAGAACTCCTTTCTCTGCGGTTCTCGGACTCCTCTGCTCCAGGACAGTTACAATATTCAGTCTTTTCTAATAATTAGTTTTAATGAGCATTCTTCATTCTGTCACCCTTTTCCCAAAATAGAAGGATTTCACTTCGGGATTGCATTGTTCTGCTCTCTTCAAAGTGTCACTTTAATTTGGTCATGGATTAGCTGGGAATGGATCCCATTCCTCCCTTTATAGATTGGTTAGAGAGTTTTCCAACAGCTCTTCAAAGGTCATTTTCCAGTATTTTTTTTTTCCACAATAAAGTGTTCTTACAATGATGGCAATACCTAGTTGGCTGGGGCCGATCTTGAAACAAGCAGGGTAGAGTCTGGTTAACATTTGGTTCATCGGAAAATTATGGGTTTGCAGGCTAGACTGGGAAATGTAAAAGAAATGCGTAAAGAAGACAGACACTGATCCTTAAGTGTGGTGACTAGTATTGGGGTCTGATTTGCTTGTAGAACTTCGCAGGGCTGTTTAACTGTGAAGAAGGGCTGTTTAATATGAACATGCAACACAGATGACAACGAAATATCCCTGTGAAGCGCCACAAGCAGTCTTACACACTTTAATATTGCGTTTGGAGATGGGCCGGTAGTCCATTTCTGGTTCGCACTGGTTGTAAATCATAATTAGATGGTTATAATTTGATAAATCGTAATTTGATCAACGGAGCAGTCCTACCGATGGCAAGACAGAAGGGCTGATATGCAGCATCCCCGTGCTGGTACCCTCCAGATGAGCGAAAGCAGAATTCTTCCCCCAAATTCTCAGCCAGCCAGCGTTGGCTGTGCTTCTTTGGCACTCCCAGAGTTGGTGTCCAACTGCCCCCCCCGGGGGGGCCCTTTTTGCCAATTAATTCCGCCTTCCACTGTGAAGCTATCCTGAGTAAGTAAACGAACGATGATGCTCCCTATATTTAGGGCTCCTTGGTGGACCAGTCTCTTTTTTTCAAAAGCAAGATTAAATTAGGTCATCTGCTTACAAGTAAATGCAGCTTTTATTAGATAAGTACAACTTACATTAGGCAGGCATAGCAATTTTCTGTCTGCTTCTCCAAATTGCTGCCTAAAAGCTGAAACGGTTTGGAGCGGCTCTTTTGCCATCTCTGTGGCAGTGCTGAAGGTTGTTATGAAACAAAACTTCCCAAGTTTGAAGAATGGGAACTGAGAACTTTAGAGTTTTAGTTTTCTCTAGTAAACTGGCTATTTTCCTTCCTTCCTTCCTTCCTTCCTGCCTCAGTTTCTACATGTTGTGGAAATAATTTTGATATTTCCTTTAGTAGATTTATTGACATAGCATTGCCATGTTCTGGCCATATGGTAGCCACAGTTCTGGCCACTGTTTCATGAAATAGTGAAGCTGAATTTGACACTCTCAAAATTTTGGAGGCTTTTGCCTCTGACTCGGAATCTGTTCCATTGACAATAAAGAAGAGTTCTTGTTCTTTCCACAGAAGGGGGGAGGGGGGGGAACAAGCCGGGTTTCTCCTGTGTGTACCACATGCATCCCCCGCAACCCCCCCCAAACAGCCTTCTGTTACTAGCATCAGGCCGGATGAAAAGCAGTTTTTAAAAGGAGGAGGAATCACAACTGTTTTGAAAGGCAGCGGCTGAAATGCATTTACATGTTGTTTCAATTGTTTGAAATCAGCATCATTTGGTGCGGCTCACAAACAAAGGAAATGCATTTTAAGTTCAGCTGGCAACTCCACGAGAGCTTAGCGGGTACCAAAGGAAACATACCAAGCGAAGGTATGAAGTTTTATACAGGCGCCTAGTTTGTTCAGACACACAGAAAAGCCCTCTTGCATAATTGCTCCAGAGAGAAGGGCTTATATTTTTAGCAATTTATTATTTCTGCGCTGCATGCCTTTGGTGTATCTCTCAGGCTCTGCCGTTTCTGTACAGGTGTTTGATAAACACAACTGGCTGGTCTGGTTCTCTAAATGTTGACCTAAGCAGGTGTTCAGTGCGCTTTCCATCTGTTTAGCGGAGTTGATTGATGGCACCCTGGGAGGGTTTTAGTTTTTAGAGCTCTTCTTGTTCCTGCTTCTTGCAAAGAATCATATTCCAGCAGAAGCAGCAACCTGGGTGTTGAATCAGCAGATGGACTTGCCTGTTAAAGAACGTTAAAAGTGATGCGTCTGGCAAAGGATTTTCTGTGCAAAAATTGGTTTCTTTGTGCCCAAAAACAGAGATTTAAAAACAGAGGATGCCTGATCCAGATTTCAGATGGAGAGGAACTTATGTGCTGTCCGTGTTCTTGTGTTTGGGAAATAGGAATCTTCCAACAGAGGAGAATATTTGTAGCTGAGGGTTGAACTGTGGGGTCCTTGGTGCTCTCTGAGCTTGGTGGTTTTCTTGCAGGCCTCTCATGACCCAACTAGGGAACATCATCAGGGCGCTGATGCTGGGGGGGGGGAGGGGGGGCAACAACCACCCTCAGAGACCATCAAGAACTCCATAAATGCAGGTACCGTATATTGAACAGGTGGCATGTAGGTACTTCTCTGCCTCTATGTGATGATGAGTGCTTCATTGAAGGCAGAACTGGAGGCACATTTCTTTTGATGCTTGGGTGTACTTTGTGCCTTCAATAAGTATTCAGAGTTTTTTATTCCAAGCTAAGCCCAAGGAAAGTCTTCATCTTACCCAAGGAGAGTGGAATTCCTTTCTTTTATCCTTGGGGAAGAGAATTACTAAAGGAATAGTTGCATGTTGAGTACAAGGAAAACTGCCTGCTATAATGCTGTAGTTTGACAGAGGGTCTTTTTTTAAGTTTTGGGGAAAAAAAAGAGTTTGGTCCTTTGGTAATTCTTTCCAGATCTCTGTCAGCCATTAGGAAAGACCTCATATCATCACACAGACAGTGTTTTTGACACGGTGAAACTAAATAGTGTGGCAAGTTCACGCTAATATTATTTTGACTCAGTGAATAACAGACAGCTGAGTGTTTCTGGACAAGGCAAGAGGAAGGAGCCATCACACTGATGGGTCTGCATTGTGGTCACATCTACCCCCTAAAGGAATACAGGATTTAAACTGTTATAACTGCTGTGGCCTCAATCCAGAGAGATGACAAGTTGAGCGCCCCCCCTCCCCCCCCCTCGGGTATCAGCAGATAATTGGGCCATCTTTACCGCTTTGAAGAGTCCTTAATTAGGCAGTCAGAAGTAATTATATTCTGGGTCTGGGTGAGCCAGCAATTTTATGGGTCTCTTAGATGCCAGCCGTTCAACAAATTTCCCTAAAACAAACACTACTAAACTTTGGGAATGGAAGTTCCGAGTTTCCAGCCGGGTGGGTGGAGTTGTTTGAATTTCTCTCACCCCAGATGTAAATTGTTTCTAGTGTTGACATGTTAAAAAAAAAAACATGTACCCATGTAATAAAATAAAATAAAAAAATAATGCTCTCCATCACCAAAGTGATTCATCCCTAGGAGAGGTAAATCAACCCATTTGGCGAATGCGTCAGAAACAACGGCAGGCTTCCATTCCAGTAGCATAATTTTTTTTTTTAATCCATTTCTATTTGGGAGCTATGGTTCCCACGGGGTGACTTCTCTTAATGAGCCCTGTATGCCATTAATCAGATCAATGACCATTCTTCTGGACTCACAAATGCTGCACTTTCCCCGTTGTTCCTAGGGGATGCTGAGTCAGCATCTTCCCACCATTGTTGTGGTTCAGGGCTCTGTGCTTGGTGCCTGACACGATCTCCCTTCCTTCTCGAGCAGTTTTGAGCCATCAGAAAGTTTGGCTTGTTTTTACCTGTGGCTTCAGCATCCTTTAGGAAGGTTTGCACGGTAGTTTCTTATTCTTTGCATCAGATCAATAAATTGGCTCTGGATCTCTTCTGGGTTTGCCAGATCTCTGAATTCACAGAGATGGAAATAAAATGCTTTTATCCCTGTCTCACCTTTTTTTTTCTTCTTCCCATTAATCGTAATTGAAATGATCTGTTTTTTCCCCCCTCCCAATTTTGGATGTCAGAAGCAACAGTGTTTTAGATGCAGACACAAAATTCTCCGTGGTTCTTGAGGTTGCAGAAAACAAGAAAAAAGAATATGTGAGTTTGACCCTAATATGATTCTTGCATGTAGCAGGTGGTCACGATTCCCTCTCCTGTCCCAACTGGGCCTTTGCAGAGCAAGAAAGAGATTCTTTTCACTTGCAGGAACTGTAGGTAGGGCATTTGTCTCTCAAAGGACTTTCCTCCTGTTTTTTTTTTTTTATATGCTGGTATCCATTTATACAGGTAGTCCTCAGCTTATGACCGCAACCGAGCCCAAAATTTCTACTGTCAAGTGAGACATTTGTTAAGAGAGTTGTCCCCGATTTTATAAACTTTCTTGCCACGGTTATTAAATGAATTGCTGCAGTTGATAAGTCAGTAACCTGGTTGTTAAGTGAATCTGGCTTCCCCCAGATGACTTTGCTCGTTAGAAGTCGCAAAAGGGGATCACGTGATCCCGGGGGGGGGGGAGGGGGGGCTCTGCGACTGTCATAAATGTGAGCATCTCTATTTTAATCACGGGGATGCTGGTGGAAAGGTCGTAAGTGTGAAAAACAGTCCTAAGGTGACTTTTTTCAGTGCCATTGTCCCCTTTGGTCACTCAGTGAAGAGTTGTAAGTCGAGGACTACCAGTACTGATGGGTGATATATATTTACTGGGCTTCTTGTTACTCATCTGCTTAAAAACAAGCCCGCTCTATGTGACCTAGGTTTTGACTTAAGGGCGATTTTAGGATCTGAGTTGGGAAGTAAAGCACCCGATTCTTTTGTGTGTTTCTTTCTAGAGGATTATCCTAGCGGGACGTGGCTCGGGGACGAAAACAACCCCGAGATGCGTGTGCGCTGCCCTATCACAGCGGCAGACATGCTCCACATCAGCACCAATTGCCGGACAGCCGAGAAGATGGCGCTGACGTTGCTCGACTACCTTTTCCATCGAGAAATCCAGGCGGTCTCTAACCTTTCCGGCCAAGGGAAGCACGGGAAGAAGCAACTGGATCCTCTCATGATTTACGGCATCCGCTGTGAGTACTGGGTCTCCTCGAGATCTCTCCCCGTAATGCAGGTCTTTCAAACTTGCACAGCAGAGGGGCAAACCTGGGGGTTTGGGAGATGGTTGGCGGTGGCCAGTAGGTCTTGTTTTGGTGGTGAGGGGCATCTACCGTCTTCTGCAACTGCAGCCTGAATCCGTCCCACAGAAATCAGCCAGAAAGATGTACTTGGCTTGACTTGCCTTGGGTGGAAGATTCAACCTTCGCTTTTACACAGCTGCATTCTACCACAAAAGTTTTGTCAGTCTAGGAAAATTACCCAACAGTTTCCCCCTTTGCTGTAATGGAAGGCATCCGCAATTGGCCGGCTTCTGGTTTTTGTTCCTCTCGAGATAAATACGTAGGAAACGCTTAGCTTTTTCCAGTGAATGAGAAAGCAAGTCTGGTTTCAGAAGTTTGGATTTGGGAGTTGGATTTACGGGTGGGTGGGTGTTGAATTGCTCCAGCAGATCAAGGAAGTGGAGGGATCTGCCTTGGGAAGAAAGGCCATTTCTTGAGTTAAGTTAGAAAAAGCTAAAAAAATCTCAAATGCTATTCGTCTTTCGTATGAGCTCTGTCTCTATCCCACATCTGACCCAGTTTCCTCATTTCATGCTGCTGCAGGTTTAAAAAATATAAATAAATTCTGGCATAGCCCCCATTGTCCAGTGACAATAAGGCAGCTGGCCCCATGTTGATGGTTGGCAGTTGGGATGGAAATCTATCGATCTTAAGAGAAGGTTGAGAAAAGTTGGTTTTGAAAGGAAATGTTAAAGCAGTGCCCGAGATTCTCCTTGCGCATGTTTGTGTGTGGGTCTACTTAAATGTGACCCAGAAGAGTTGTGTTCTTGGAGAAAGAAACAGCAAAGATTCTGCATAAGCACCACTCCAAAAATATTGCTAATGAAGTTTTGTCTATTCCATTGTGATGCTTGGAATGGCAAACCACATTTCCCGATCAGAGATAAAGGGTTCAGAATGGTGCTCTTTCCAGAGGTTATGCATTTATGAAGATTGATGCTGGAAGGATAGAAAAACCAAGTCAGACAATTGATCTAAACCAGATCTGTCTGGAAGCTCAAGTCATGGTTTGGATTAGAAGCCATGTTTTGGGGAAGCCACGGCTTATGCTGATGTCTGAACTGAAGCAGTGATGTATCCACCCATTTAATAATATATCACCCACCTACCTTTTCACCAACAACCTGTGGAAGAGCATTATTTTCACCCTGGATGCTGGGGCAACCTCCCCACTGCCGCCCTCCCCCCTCCTTTCTCCTCTCTTCCCCCCCCCCCCCCCCCAAAGCAGGATTGCCAAGTTGCCTTTTGGTTAAGTCTCGTCTTTCAACCCGTCAGTGGAAAGAACCTTGCTGATCCTTTTCTCTTTTCTGGGAAAAAAGCCCCAACCAAATCTGTATTTAATAGAAGATATTTTGAAAAGTATATATATAATATTCTGCAGCCACACTTTCCAAATGAGGGGGGAAATATGCTTATTAAGAATTCTTGATATTGTGCACAAGCTTTCCCACAAGCGATTAATCTTTAGAGGTGTATATTTTCATTCGGTGGCTTCCCATAATGGCAGCGGGAGGGTGAGCAGGGCAGGCGGGATTCAGGCGAAGGGGGTGGTTGAGGGCTCAGGCCGTCCAGGCTGCGGGAGAAAGATTTTCTAGAGTCGAGAAAGCCAAGAGGCAGTGGTTAGCAGGGGGACTTTTCTGGTCCCTGAAAATATAGTTTTGCTCTCTCATAAGTATAAATGTGTTTCTCAGGCATTTCTGCCTAATATTTTTAATATTATCTGAAGCTAGAGTGCAGGTACTCCTGGAGTTAGGACCATCAGTCAGCCCGGAATTTCTGTTGCTAAGTGAAACATTTGTTAAGGGAGTTTGCCCCATTTTACAGCTTTCCTTGCCAAAGTCGTTCAGTGAATCATTGCACGTGTTAAGTTAGTAACGTGGTTGTTAAGTTGAACCCCGTTGACTTTGCTTGTGAGAAGGTCGCAGAAGCAGATCACGTGACCCCTGGGCACTGCAGCCGTCATAAATACGAATCAGTTTCCAATTTTGATCCCGTGACAATGGGGATGTTGCAATGGCCGTAAGTGTGAAAAACGGCCGTAAGTCCCTTTTTTCAGTGCCGTTGCAGCTTCGAACGGTCAACTGAATGAACCGTCGTAAGTCGAGGACCACCTTTGCTCATAAGACAGACTTTGTCGATGTAGGTATAGGTCTGTCTGAAAGGCCGAAGGGCGTTTGTGCAAATTCCCATCCCTTGATATTTCTGGCAAAAAGCAGATATTCCTCGCACCGATTTATTTTTATCTAACTCACAAGGAAGACACAGAAAAGGGGTTGACTCCAGGATCAACAGTTCCTTCGTCTGCCAGGGTCTTGTGAATAATGTCCCCCTTCTCTGACCGAGAAGTTTCTAACGACTTTGAGCAAGGGTACCGCTTCTTATCTGGAGTAAGTGGGACCAGGTCCAGCGTTCGCTTGGAGCCAGAGAAAAGTACAGCCAACGAGGGAGGAGAGGACGTTTCCCGCTGTGCTGCCAGAGAATATAGAATTTCAGCAAATCTTCCCCCCGGGGCTTCATGTGGCTTTTCTCCCTGGGCAGTTTACCCAAGGATCTCTCGGTGGCAGAGAACTGGTGTCCGGTTATTATGAACTGGAGGTGGGCTGCGATGCCGGTCCACCCATCATCCTTGGGCCGACACACCACAGGGTGGACGAAAAGCTCCTTCTCTCAAGCCAGTCAGAAACAGAGACCCTGTTCTCTCCCCGCCTCCCCTATCACCCCTCATTGTCCAAAGAAATAAATGGTCCATGCTTGAGGGTTGTAGAAATGGAAGCGCTGGGAGTGGGGAGGGCAATGGGAGAGCAAGCAGAATTTGGGTGGAACTGTTTAGGACCAAAATTGGGCAGAAATGCAGAAGCACTTTTCTCAGAAGGGCACAGAAGCAGCCGTACTGTTAAAACTCACCTTTAATGTGATGATGAATCCTTACAAGGAGAGAAAATATAGTAGCCTGGCCATATCCTCTGTGAACCTGCTATCAGTTCAATTCATCAGCGAGAGGGTCTGTTTCATCTGGAACCCATCAGAGTTTAAAATAGCCCAGACAGAGAGAGGGCTGCAACCTAAAACAAATTATGCAAACCTATCAAAATAGAAGGAGGAAAAGAAGCAGATTTCTGTTTCTGGTTAGCGCGAGATGAACTTCATCCGAAAGCTTGCGATTTGCAGATGTTGGGAAAGCGTAACTTCTCAGGAGAGCTTAGCGGAACAGCGAAAGCTCGGTGGGCCGAAGAGCAGAGTGCAGAGCTTGTAACGCCAAAAATAAAAATAAAGAAATAAATCTGGTTCTCTTGGCCATGCAATTCTCCCAGAAATACACACACCGTACCTTGCCAGGTAGCACTAGTGGTATTGGTCCCTCGCTTGCTGGCTTTAGGATGGGGAAGCAGATCATCAAGCTCAGGGGCAGGCAGGTACGGCCCCTTTATGACCTGGGGACTTCAACTCCCAGGATTCCTGATTTCAGCTCCCAGGATTCCTGAGCGTGGCTTAGGAATCCTGGGAGTTGAAGTCCCCAGGTCTTAAAGGGGCCGTACCTGCCTGCCCCTGAGCTTGATGGAACACCTGAATGGGGAACTTCTTGGAACTGGGTTGTTGGGCAGCTTCATCTCTGCTGGCAGTCTCTTTCCCTTGATCGGCTCGCTTCCTAGATTCCCCCTCCCTACAGGTAGTCCTCGGCTTACAACAGTTCATTTAGTGACCGTTCAAAGTGACAGCGGCACTGAAAAAAAAGTGACGTAGGACCATTTTTCACCTTTAACAACCTTCGCCGCATCCGCGTGGTCACAGGATAGAAATTCAGGCGCTTGGCAACTGGTTTGTATTTATGACCGCTGCCCTAAGACGCCTCATATGATTCCCCCTTTGCAGCCTTCTGACCAGCAGCATCAAGGGGGAAGCCAGATTCACTTAACAACTCTGGCAAGGAAGGTCGTAACAAGGGGGCAAAACTCACTCAACGGCAGAAATGTTGGCCTCAGTCGTGGTCGCAAGTTGTGTTAATTTTTGCCTTTGAGGAACTCCGCCCGTTCTTAGGTGCTTAGGTGTCAGTTGGGGCTGCAGGATTCATCCAGCTGAGCTATTCTATGGCAGGAGTCGTGTCCCCAGGCTTGAAGGAGAGAGATGCTTGTCTGAATGGGGACGGGGGTGGAGCTGCGGTGTTCATGTTCCGATAGCTGAGATGGCCTAACCCCAAAAGCCAGAATCCTTGAAAAGAATCCTCTCCCTCTGGCCTCTCCCCGGTTGTGTGGTTTGCTCAGCTCACCTCCTGCTTAGGGCCCTGCTGTGGGAACACCTTGGGATACCTGGGTGCATTTTGCATATCGAACGCTGAAATTCGGGGATGTAAATTCTAAAGAGCCGATCGTATATTCTGGGTAGCCTGCCTTGTGTTTTATTTTTGTATCGGCTCCAAAATATTTACTCCCCTCAAGCAGAGAATTAACTAATAAAAGCCATTGATGCGTGGGCTGCGCATTGCCAGGCTTGTACTGCTAATAGCAAGCCTGAATCGAGTGTTAAATCTGGAAACCATTGAGCTTTTTCGTAAGGGTCCCTGCCTGATGAGCTCTAATGAGAAATCGAGCTAAGCTAACGAAGCTGCCGGCTTGCCGTTTGGAAGTTATAACACTCACAGAGCATGAAACCCTTGGATTTTATCACTGCTCCAAAAAACCCCCAAAGCGGCCCTGGCATTCACCAGCTCTCTTCTCTTAATGGAATGCGTTTCCAGCATCCTTTCCCAACGTTGAGCCAATCTCCAACTTGCTCCCATAAATCAACGATTCAGGTTACATTAAATGAGAACAAGAACATTAAGTCTTCAAATTAAGTCTGGATACTTCTGCTTGCAAATGTCGAAAGTGCCTCGTTTAATAGATGCAAAATAACCGTTTTGTTTCCGGTGGCCTTGCAAGCTTCAAGGCGGCTTGGGATCTTGAGGAACCATCTATTTCTAATGCTGGAGGTTTAATTCTTCTAGTGGCTTCTCTCAAATTTTCTGGGCCTATTTTCAAAGGTGGTCCCCACTTTTATTCACTGTACAGTAGTGATCATCATTTTAAGAATATCCCAGACATCCTCTGTGACTCAGAATTCGAGAAGGAATAATGATTTTTCCAGTTGTTGAGTTGTACTGGGGAGACACCAAGCACAATTGTGGGAACATTATTTTTCATTGCCGGTGCTGAAAAGAAAATTATGGTTCGCGCTAGGTGCAAAACTGCCAAGATACTTGGTGCTTCAGGCTGGGTTGAAAAACAGCCCTTGGTTTCACGCACATTTTCATACAGCACATCCCCAACAATCAACCTCTATTCTGATGCATTGGATTAAGTATAATAACGAGATCTGCACCGCCTTCATGCTGCCTTTGAAAGCCACGCTTGTGCCTTGATGTCTGATTCACCAAAAGATTTTATTTGGTCACTAAGCCAGTGGAAATCTGCGGGCCCCTGTCAGTTTGAGTTGGGGGCTGGACTACAAGGCCTCCAAAGCCCCTGCCAACTCAGGGGCCTGTTAATAAGATTGCAGGACGTAGCGTGCCGTTCCTAGAAAGGCGAAGAGTATGAAGCGGATAACACCCCACCCACCCCCTTTCTATAACACTTTTCAGTCATTTGCCTTTAAAGAAGATTCTCTAATAACCACAGCCAAGAGTTCAATGCTGACTAGGTTGAGGTTGACCCATCCTTCTGCGGTCAGTAAAAGGAGGGCCCAGATGGTTGTGGGGCAAGAGGCTGGCTCTGTAACCCCCTTAGAGAGGGCTGTAAAAGCACTGTGAAGCAGTATATAAGTCTATGTGCTACTGCTAGTTTCTTTGCCTTGCAGGTCACCTTTTCTATAAATTCGGCATCACAGAGTCTGACTGGTACCGGATTAAACAGAGCATAGACTCCAAATGCCGGACAGCCTGGCGGCGGAAACAGCGAGGCCAAAGTCTGGCTGTAAAAAGCTTTTCGCGACGGACGCCCTCCTCTTCCTCGTACAGTGGCTCAGGTAATATTCCCCTCCCCCTTTCCCATTCAAAGGAAGCCGGTTTAGTGGCCTTCTTCTTTAGGGGCATCTTTTTAAATGGTCATTATTCTCTTCTATGAATTGGAGGCAAGGAGTGACCCTAATGGCCTCCCCTGGAAATCGTTGTAACCTGATAGTCGCCACTTATCCAAACAGTAGTAATTGGCACTGCTCTTAAACCAGCCATCTATGTCCTTAGGAGTTTTCTTCTCAAGCCTCTTTGAGATCATTCTTTCTGATGATCACTTTCGGAGTGAATTAATTTAAACAACAGATCGGTTGAACTGATCAATATCTGTGATTTTCACTTTTTAAATAGCAGTGAAATCATTCCTTCTCCCAACCCACCCCACCCCGCTCTCTTCTTTTCTTCCTAATTTGGTTTCTCAGTGAAAGGTGTGGGGTGTCTTTTAAAAACGGCCTGGAGAATCTCATATTTGTCAATACTTGGAACCAGGATAGCGTTCAAAAGAGTTTTATTTACAAGTTTATTTCCTGCTACTTTGACACAAGAATCTACTAACAGTCAAGGCAGATTGGTGCCAGATAGGAGCCAATGGACTTCAAGAGAGGCTGGACACCTACTGTATGGAGTGCAGAGACTCCAAACTGCTAATGCATTTGACGCCACCCTCAGACTCAGCCTGCTCATCTCCTACAATACTTAGATGATAACTTGGAGAGACCCCATAGTCAGCATAGGGGATCCTGGACCAAACACCCCAACAGCTGCACTCCCAGGGAGGCTGATCTGTGGGTCACGGGTCCTGCCCTCTGATTGAGTCCACCCTGGGTCCTGATTTGCCTGCCCTCTTAGTGAGAGGGTGAGGTTGCCCCAACCCTTGTTCCTTCTGTCCCTTTGTTTTATCATCTTCCAGCATTTATCTCCCAGCCAGTTAGACTGAACTTGTTGTGACCAGTTTGGACAGGGAGGAAGAATGGTTTAATCAGAAATATTTTGGAAATCTCACTCAGCCTTGGAAATGAGCTTGCAGGAGAACAAAAGAGCTGGTTGGGGTCCAGTCCACAGAGCAAATAAAAATGCATGCAATATGAGCAATAAATGAAAAATACTTATCCTGGCGCACGTCTTTGATGTGGACTGGGTCTCAGCCAAATGGGTCTCTTGCCATGGGATTCGGGATCTTTCCTTCTCCTGTCGTGTAAAGGGAATGTCCCTTGTTTCCTAGCCACATTTGCAGCCCTCTGGCCCTGTGGAGGAGCTGCAGAGAAACATGGGAGAAATGCTTGTGCTGGCATCGGGATGTCAGTCGGGTTTGGTCCCCAAAAGGACCTGCGTCCCGCTTTGTTTTCATGGGTTGAAGCAAACACACTCCAAGGGTCCTCTCTCTCTTGGAAGCCTGAAGGCAGCAGCCGTGGTCTTTAGCCCCTGGAGATGGGAGGCAGCGCAACCGAAGGAAGGTTTATGGAAAGGACACCTGGTGTGACTCGAAAGCGTCTGCATGTCTATCCCAGCCTCCCTGGAGAGCAGATGTAGCTCAGATGAATAGAATAGAATAACAGAGTTGGAAGGGACCTTGGAGGTCTTCTAGTCCAACCCTCTGCTTAGGCAGGAAACCCTATACAATTTCAGACAAATGGCTGTCCAGTCTCTTCTTGAAAACCTCCACTGTTGGAGCATTCACAACTTCTGGAGGCAAGTTCTTCCACTGGTTAATTGTTCTAACTGTCAGGAAATTCCTCCTTAGTTCTAGGTTGCTTCTCTCCTTGGTTAGTTTCCATCCGTTGCTTCTTGTCCTGCCCTCAGGTGCTTTGGAGAATAGCTTGACCCCCTCTTCCTTGGGGCGGTCCCTCAAGTATTGGAACACTGCTCTCATGTCATCCCTAGTCCTTCTCATTGAAGTAGACATACCCAACTCCATACCCAGCTCTTGATATGTTTTAGCCTCCCATCTCCTGATCATCTTTGTTGATGGCATACCGCCACCGTCATAGATGTGAGTCGGTTGCCAAGCCATCCAAGTTTTGGTCACGTGACCATGAGGATGCTGCAACGGCCGTAAGTGTGAAAATGGCCATCCGTCATTCAATTCAATTCTTTACCGTCAATGCACAGCATTGTGCACTTTTCCCAGTGCCGTCGTAGCTTTGAACCACCACTAAACGAAGTGTAAAAACTTCCAAGCTCCGGGCAGAAAGCAGAGACGTTGAATAGCACACAGATTATTATTCTTTTTTGCCCGCCTTGCAGCTTCGAGTCTCTCTTCCTCCTCCCACAACAACCCCAAGACGCTGATTAAGGCTGCTCTGTCTTTAATTGGCTGAGCAGCTTTGCAACCCTCACAAAATGTACTAGTTTCTTGCGGTAACTAATGAAAGTTTCCCCACATTTCTTTTGGCTCCCTTGCCGGTTCTGGGGGAAAAAATGGGGGGGGGGGTTACACTTTGTGCTTGAAGGAATTGCTTAGCCTGACGTAGCTTCGGCCTCTGCGTGTGTTTCGGTTTCATGAGTTTTCAAGAGGAGGGTGGCAAGGAGCTGGCATTTTGGGGGGGGGGCGGTGGGGGGGCTAGCACTGGTTTCCCAGATCCCCTTTCAAGGAGTCAGAAATGGATCTCAGACCTTGCTTGACTCTGTTATCTTTTCTATCTTTTCCCCTGGGTTATTTTAAATTCTCTGGAAGCCCCAGCCTTCGCCTGTTCCCCTCCCTGTTTCTATTCTACCAGTTGAAGTTCAGTTCTTCAGCCTGCCAACCCTCTGTCTCCAATAAAAATTCAACACCTGGAGAGAAGAAGATCACGCAACAAGGCTGGCCTCAAGTTTTGCCCCTGCCCGAAATTTTGTTCGATGTGTGATGTTGGGCCTCGAGAAAGTGTGCAGAGAAGAGCCACAAAGATGATTAGGGATTAGGAGTCAAAACCGTCTGATGAAAGGTTGAGGGAACTTGGTGTGTCTAGTCCATCAAAGAGAAGAATTAGAGGAAACATGATGGCAGACTTCTTTGCACTTCAGGGGCTGACAGAGAGATGAGGGGGTCAGCCGAATATCCAAAACGCCAGAGGGTCGGACAAGGAGTAATGGGTGAAAGCTTGCCAGAGGGAGATCCGACCTAGAATGAAGGAGAAATTTCCTTCTCCGTTTAGTTATTCTCTCATTTTAGAACCCTAGTTCACTGAGCAATTGTTTGATTATTCTGAATATCCAGCATCTACCCAGAAGGAATGATGCTACAGATTATAAAAAATTATTAAATGTACCACCATTAGGGCTCGGGGTTGCATTTTTTTGGACATTGGCTTGATTAAATGGAGGTTTCCTGCAGAATAACTGTTTTAACCCATGTTCAACTCATGGTCCTCATGTGAATCATGAATTCTGTAACACCTCAAAGTTATATATATAAATATATATATATATAAATAAATAAAAAGAAGGTTAGAGAGTTGACATTCTACATCTTTGGGTGTATCCTTCTCTCTCACAGTTATCTTCTGTTTATACTAAAATAATGCAGGAACAGCTTATTTTTTTTAAAGGTGGTGCTGCATCTGGCGGTTATCTCTGAATGATAGATGATGATTTTGGGGTTTAGATCTTACTAAATCCTTTTATTCCCTTTCCTATCTGAGGTCATGACACCACAGCCAGATGCTGAAAAATTCTGTTTATAAGCAAGCTTGCTTCTCGAGAGAGATCGTTTGTTGGACGCATGACATTTGTGTGAGTGTTCTGCTTGTGGTATTCAGCAGTCCTTCGGTTAACTTGGCGGATGTAAAAATAGCTTTTTAACATCTGTAAGGAAGCAGCTGGTCAGTGACAAACGCGAGCCTGTGTTGTTCCATCACAAACAACGTGCAGGGTTGCTCCAATGTCATTACGCAAAAGCATCCGTCCGTCCGTCCATCCATCCCTGGGACTTCTTTCGGTCAGTACGTACTCCCAGGACTATTTTTCTAATTGAAGTTGGATCGGTATGCTTCCTACGCTTCGGAGCTTAAGTAGCGTGAACAGGAGGAAGGGGAAGGTGGCTGGATATTTAAAGCAATTCCTTTTTTTATTGCTTTGATTCATAACCACTCTTGGTTGTGGTTGTCTTCTCCACATCTTGTCCACAGACATCGCAAGAAGGCATCTTCCAGTGGAAAATTGGCAATGTTGACACAAAGCATTTTAAATCTGTCTGACAGAAATTTAATCACCTGCCGACATGTTCATCAAGGAAAGCTTTGCATCGCTGCTGCTTTGTACCCCTTCCATCGTGTGTGTTAAGAGTCCCAAAATACCACACACATCATTCCATCTCATTCATATATAGGTTTCGGCAACATGACACGCAATATTGGATTGCATCTACAGCATCCATCCTTCTAAGGCCCTTCTCTTCCCTGGCATATTTGAACAAAAGTGCACAACACAAAACTATGCAGGCAAAGTTACAGGAACTGCTTCTCTGGGTGGTGACTTTCAGTGGTTGGACAATTTAAAAAAACAAACAAACAGTAAGAATCAGACATGGAGATGTGTGGATGAACCCTCAAAGCTTATTCTTATATGGAATATCAAGGCTTTGAAAATCTAGGAGAACCAGAGACATATTTGAAAGAAAATGAGAGAATTATATGTTACAATAGACCACTTTAAGTAGCTCACGCTTTGCAAATTTTATTTATTTATTTTATTTTATTTCAGAATTTATATACCGCCCCCTTTCCCGAAGGACTCGGGGCAGTGTACAGCGAGTAAAAAACACACAAATAAACAATCTAAAAACCAATTAAAATTGAATTAAATTAAAGCCTAATAGATAATAAAATTTAAGAATTAAAAAATTTAAAAAACAATTGAATTTAAAACCCCTAAGGTATTAGGCCAGAGGTCTTATTAAGCCTCCCTCTCCCTCCCCCCCTTTATCTTATCTTATCAAATAAATAGATCCTTTAAAAAAGGTAGTGTCAACTTTGAATTCTTTGAAGAATTAGACACTTTCTTATTGACTTCATTCATTTCGGTTTGTGTTGTTTGGTCCTCGGTTGCAGAATGAGGGGAGAGAAATAATATTCAGAACTATAGTTTTGGACCTCCAGATTAACTGTTAATTTCTAGAAAATATTTGAACAGCACATTGGAAAAATGAAGTCACAATTGGATGGATTCAAGGTAATCAGTGAGCTGAAAAGGAAAGTTAGGGCCGAGGGGGGAAAGTCCTGCTTTCCCAGTTGGAAACTTTGCTAATTAATCTGGAACCATTTCTAGCTTAATAAAACAAAGTTGGGGAAGAAAATTCAGCTCCTGCCATGGAGTTATAAAATATGTGTGCATCTCTCTCATACACAGATACAAAACACACCTTCCCTTCTAAAAGACGTTATCACTGGATTTCAGTAACCCCGCAGAGTATCATTTAATAATTGAGTTTCTTAACCTAAGAAAGGTTCCCACTTTGTTTTTTGTAATAAAAGATGGATCACTTCTGTTTCACAACAAGACTTTCTATGCCTCTCCAGGCTACTGTTCTCCAGACCTGGGGAGACTTTGTCAGTGTATTTGGTTCATAGACTGAAAGAGGCATGGTAACAAGATTAGCCAATGGGAGCTGTTTGGACTGAAACAGCAAGGAGCCTGGGCGTGGCTAAGGCTGTGCTCAGCTCTGAAACAGAAACTGAAACTAAGCAGTCTGTGCTGAGCTCTGAACTGAAACCGAAACTCCTCTCCTCTGCTTGTGTTTTCTTCTTCTCTCTACCATGTTGAAAGAGCTTTTGGTATTATATATTTACTTCATGTTATATTATATATATCAAGAGAAGTTTCTTCTATTTAAATGAAGCCTGCTGAATCAGTTACTTGTGTGTACTTCTGAATGTGATTGCTGCTGCAAACTCTGACAGACTTCTCCTCTCAGAATGCTTCAAGTTGCAGAAATCTAATCGTTGGTCATTGGGGGTTCTCAGAGGTTGGGAGCTGTGTGATAAATCCCGTGAACTTTGCTTTGTTTCGTAGAGAGCACGCAAAGCACAGTGTCGGCCCCAAATGAAATCCAGGCCAACCAACCCCAGGCGCTTCATTATGCTTTGGCCAACGCCCAGCAAGTCCAGATTCACCAGATAGGAGAGGATGGCCAAGTGCAAGTAGTAAGTATTCATTCTTCACCATCTCTTCGGTGGCCTACGACTGCTTTCCGCACGCGCTGTTTAGACTCAGTTTTTCCTTTGTTCCCAAAATACGATTTCCTGAGGTTCATGTAATGAAAGCATGTCCCTATGTGTTTTGAAAAAAAATCAGTTTTCTGGTGTGATCCGTGCGTGTAAAAAATAGATAATTGAAGTTAGGCTCTGCAGTCCCTGCATCTGCACGCATGGATTTGCATGCCGATGATCGCTGCTTTCCATTGTCCCATTCCGTGCAGGATGTAGTCTTCATGGATTATACATAAGCCTCTCCCTAGCGATACTAGCAATCCATTTGCCCTTTTTCTTTTTTTTTTTCCAAAATGTTTTCTGAAGAATTTTTTGGACATCTGTTAGCTGAATTTCTTCCATGTGTATATGGTTAAATTTGTGTATATAAGCCCAGTTTATAAACATTGGCATTAAATTCTTTTCTTTTAAAAAGTTTTAAGTAAAGCTAACACTTTGACCCCAAAAGAACCAGAAGGCAGGAAGTTTAAACATGAAGTGTGGCACTTCTGCTATTACTCAGGCTTTTCTTAAAGGATTTCCCTGGTAGGGCATGGAAAAGCTGGAACTGGGTTCCATAACACAAAAGCTCTGGATCAGTTTCATTTGAGCGTCTATGTTTCTTCTGGAAAGGTGAACAAGGTTAGCTTGTCTTAAAATCCAAGCCAGTATAATTCATCCACATCTCCACTTGTACATACGAAGGATTCCTTTTGTAAATTACTTGATTTTTAGACCTTTTCTATCTGCCCAGGGCAACCAACAAAACTCAAAACTAGGATTTTTGTCATAGGCTTTTCCCATCTAATACTTCACGTTTTAAATTGCAGGTAGTTCAGCTTGTGCCTGTGGAACTTATTATGTGTTTATGGGGTGCAAAGGGACACATAGGTAGCAGAAGTTGCCTTTTCTGGCTGCAGTGGAAGAATCCCCTTCATTTGCAAACAGTTTAACCCCCCCCCCCCCTTTTTTTTTTTTTTTTAAACCAAAGCAGGCCGTTGTGCCAACTGTTCTCTAAAAGCTGATGAGGATTTGGTGTTTGGAAGCGAAGGCAACTTGCTTATAATTTCAGCCAGGATTGGCTCCGTGGTCTGCTTTTATATACAGCTCCTATTGTCATTTGGATATTTGGTCCTGCTATAAATAGATGGTTTCCTTCCAAAGGAAATGAAACTATTTAAAATAGGAGGATCAGTGTTTCTTTGAAATTCATGTGAAATTTTTTGTGCTTTATAAGAAAAAAAAAGGTCTTTTTGATAGACTTCCTCGTGGATACAATTTAATCTTGGGCTCCTAGCCAGCAGCACAAAAAGGAGCCCAAAACGATTTTAAGAAGTCAAATTGCAGCTTGTGGGCCATCAGGTAAAGCTCCATCAGAGCCTGGGTGTAATTTTGCCTCCACTTCCCTGGATCACTTCCCCTCCTTTTTCAATCAGACAGCGGTTGTACCACGCAGAGATCTGCCGCATCCTTTTTATTAAACCCTCCAGGCGCAATTCTCTGCTTTCATCGGTTGGCACAACTTCCTGCCGGAGTAGCGGCAAACCAAGGGTGATTCCCTAGCAGAGGAAAGCTTATCTTTTCTCCACCCAAGTGGAAGGGTCTGTTTATTTTACAAACGTCTCTGCCGCCCTCTCCTGAATGGCTTTGTGCACCTTTCGAAAATGTAGCATACAAACCTCAACCGTCACATGCCCAGCAGAGAAAAAGAACTGACTAGCAGTCTTCCAGTATTTGAAGTGAGCTTTCCTTCTCCTTTAGCAAGCAACGATGTCAAGATGCAGCAAGAAACGCTGATTCCTTTGCGCCTGCTTCTCCCACCGCTGAGCGGTATTGTTTTAAGTTGGCCCTCTTCATAAGGTTTTGACTAATGCTTCTCATGTTTCTTCTTTCTTTCTTTCTTTTTAAATTCATGGATGCCACAGGGACATCTCCACATAGCACAGGTGCCACAAGGAGAACAGGTCCAGATCACGCAAGACAGCGAGGTGAGCCTTCAACAGACTTACCTGGAAGGAGCAAACTTTGTCTTCCATGTGGCTGGAAAAGAGGAGAAGCATCAAGTGGGACGTGTGATGCTGTAAGGAACAGCTGGGCCCTCCTCTTTGCCACTTGGGCCACATAGGGACAAGAAAATGTCCCGGGATTCCTACGCATCTGCAGTTCCTAGCTGATTTTAAATTGGAGTGGCTCAAAGGCAAATCCATGCTTATCTATTGAGCTGTGCCCATTTTATAATGTGTAGCAGGGACGTGTTTTCCTCCTTTAATGTATTATTTCTGCTGAGATAGCTTAATGACCATTTGAAGTTACGGCGGAGTCAAAGAAAAGTTAATTGCAACCTGCCCTTGAAGTTACAACTGCCACAGGGTTGCATTTTGGGCACTTGGCAATCAGCTCCCATTTACAACCGGTTGCAGCCTCCCACATTCACGCGGTCGCATTTTGCGATCGTTTTTGTCCTTCCGCAGCAAAAAACCTCAACATCCCCATGCAGGAGAAATACAGCAACACAAAAAAACAAAACAAAAACAAAAAATGCCCTTGGATAAAATGAATTTGCACTTATGACCACATAACCTGATTAACAACCGTCATAAAATTGAGTCCGGCCATGCAGTGCCTCGATTTAGGATTGTGACTGACTTACTGTGTGACTAAAATTTCAATCCCAGTTGGGGTTATAAATTGAGGTCTACCTGGATTTCCATCCGGAAGCTAATCTGTTGTGTTTTGCTTAAAGAATAAGAAAACGTCAGAACAAGGATTCACGCCACACAATTTCAGAATCTGCCCTGAGGTTGCAGACAAGCTAAGCAGAGTGGCTGAGAACCTCCTGGTTCTCTTAAGGCAGTGTTACTCAACCTTGGCGACTTTAAAATGTTTGGACTTCAACTCCCAGAATTCCCCAGCCAGCAAAGCAAAGCTGGCTGGGGAATTCTGGGAGTTGAAGTCCA
>JAEANM010000945.1:0-14670 GCA_017656035.1 Myanophis thanlyinensis
GAAAAGTTCAAAATTCAATATTTGATGTGCATCTTCTATCTGTGTGTGTTGCGCGCGTGTACGTACACACACACACACACACAGTGCAGCCCCCTAAAGACCCTCCTGCCCTTTGGGGACCTCTGCCCTGGGCTTTCAGCCAGCCATTTCTGGGAGGTGGCTGACTGGAGGCTCAGCCAAGCGAGAACCATTTTCTGGGGAATGGATGCTGGGGTGCCATGGGGACTCCCTGGAAAGCCCCCCAGACACCCCGGCGTGGCCGGAGTTGCTCACAAACAGGGCGGCACGAAGAGGCTCAGTCCAGGCTGGGCTGCTGGCTGACTGTCTCTCTGGGCACCCAGTTCAGAGACCAGGCGGGGCCGGCTCTCCATAATGGAGCTGGGCTGCACGCACTGGCCTTGTGTTTCCCCACAACAAAACGCTGAGCAGCCCGACTCCAGCTGGGAAAGGGAGCTAGGCAGAGACCCAGCGGGGAGGCTGGCGTGGTGCACACAGCCGCTCCCCTGCCTCAGGGCCCTGGAGACCCAGAGAGCTGTCCTGGGGCATCAGGTCGGAATCTGCCGGGAACTTCCCCGGTTTACTCACCTGCATGGCAATTCTTGTTGCCAAATGCTCTTTTATGGGAAGGGCAGGGCAGCCCTGAGAATGACTCTTTCTGCAGAACCCGTCCCACTTGGACAGCAGGAGAGAACCTGCGCCCAGCCCGAGCCCTGGGAATGCTTCCCTACACGGGTCCCAAGGATGACGCGGCTCCTGCCGTTCCGATGGGAAAATCTTCCAGAGGGCTGGGCCGGCTGAAGGCCGACACCTTGTCAACTGAGAAGCATGTGGGGAAGCCGTTAGGCAGGCGTGGCCCAGCTCGGCTCGCCAGTCCAAGCAGCACAGGCAACCTGGGCTGGGGAGGCAGGCAGGCAGGCAGGCAGTCTGTGCCTCTTGGCAGCTGTTTGATCCGGCCTGGGGTTGGGAGGGAGCTGGAGGGACCCACTGGCCCTCCTTAATCCTGGCTGCATCATCTACCCTGGGCAGCTCCTGGAAACAAAGGATCCCATGCGAGGACACGGCGGGTGCTCCTTTCCACATGGGGGCTCTGGGAGAGCTGGCAAGAGCTCAGTCTTTCCTTCCAAGCCAGAGCAGGAGCAACCGGGCCAGGCCACTGTAAAGGCCCGAAGATGGCTCCCCAGGGAATCCCAGGACCGGCTCCCTGAAAATAAAAGCAAGACGGGGAAAGGGGCTAGCACAAGACATAGTTCCAGGAAAGTCCCCCAGTCACATCCTGCTGGCAACTATCAGGACGCGAGGCTTCATTTCTGTTCTGTCCAAGGCCCACCAGCCCCTGCCTGGCCCTGGGGCTGCCCCCTCCTCTCCTCTCCTCGCCTCTCCTCCCCTCGGCTGGCCTGGCAGGGGAGGCCGTGGGAACCGGGGCCTGCTGTGACTTGGGAGCCTCTGAAAGGCTCTGCTGCAGGAGGGTGCCAGCCAAGTCCCACTGCTCAAGGCCCATCTGGGCTTTGGCACAGATTCAGGCTGAGCTGGCAAGGTTTGCCCGAGTGTGGGAACGGCCGCCCAGCGCTTCCTCCTCCCTGAGGGGGTGCTCACCTGAGCGAGGGCACTGGCACAGCAGTCTTTGGGCCCTGCCTCCATGCCCCTGTTTGGACTGGAGGCCTCCAAGCACAGCAGGGCAGGGCAGGACTCTTGGTCCTTCCGCAGAAAGTGGCCTTCTGGCTGGATGGGGCTGCTTCTGTGGGGCTGGGGAAGGGAGGGAGGAAGGAAGGGAGGGAGGGCCCCATGACAAGAGTCTGCACCTCCACTGCTTCCTTGGGCTGCTCTGCAGAGGGGGCAAGGGCTGGGAATGAGCTGTGCACAGCAGGGGTGTTTTCTCTCTCTCTCTCTCACACACCCCCACACAGGGGGCAAAGGGCAGCCCAAGGGGTCTGCTGGTTGCAGCTGGTCTTCCCCAAGCCCAGGGAACCCACCATGGGGGTGAGGTGGGGGTGGGGAGGGGCTGCAGCACCAGGCAGATTGGGCCAGGTGCCCCAGACGAGTTCAGCCAGGGAGCCCAGCAGCCTCTTCCCCTGTGCCTATTAGTCACACATTGCTGGGAGATGTCTCATGTGCTCAGACACCCCCATGAGCCAAGCCTTCCCGCCCTGGTGGCTGGCTGCTGGGATTTTCCAGCCTCAGCTCCAATTCCCCAAACAAGCTCTCCCAGCCCCTTGCTCTCCTCGCCTGCCCCACCCTGCCTCCCTGCCCTGGCAAAAGGGCCTGAGCAAATACACCGGCCACAGGCATCTCCTCGGCCCAGTCTCCGCAGCCATGGAGCAGTGCAAACGGAGAGCTGCCAGGGGGCTTAAGGAAGAGGCCAAACTGAGGAGGGCCTACTTCACCTGGGTGTTGGGAAAGCAAAGCTTGTGCCAGAATCCAGAGAGGCTCTCCCAGGAAGCTGCCCAGGCAGCAATTGGGCCTCTTGACTTGGGCCCACCATCCCAGGGCCCTGAACAGGAGCTGCCACTCAGTGGACAACAGGGCTGGGGGGCCAGAGCGTGTGAGGACTGTGTGCCCCCTCCAGGAGGGAGAGGAAAGGCACTCACTGCAGCAGCCACCCGTGGGGGCCCCGCCCTGTCCCGGCCAGGCCTGCTCCCTCGCCAATCTGCCCCACGCCTGCCAATCTAGAGGCTGCCCTGCAAGCTGAATCCCAGGGAGGGGGGTCGCCTGGGGACAGAATGTGCCCCCTCCCATTGCACAGCCCTGTCTGCCTGGCCTTCCAGAAGCCCCCTTCAACAAAGCCAGACCCACTCTCGTCACTGTTGCTCAGCAGCCTGCATTGATGGGTAGACTGCATCTGAGGCTGGAGGCCCTCTGACACTTCTGCAGGAAAGAGCCCTAAACCGACTCCTGCCCCACTGAAGAGGCCCTTCTTTGCTCGCCTTCCAATTCTGTCCCTTCTCCTCCGTCTTAGGCAAGCTGACCGGAGAGAGTGACCAGAGCGAGCGAGGGCTGCTTGTGCCCATCCTCTCCCGCCCACCAGAAAGCGGGGAAGCGGACACAAGGACGCCCTTTAGAAAGCGTGAGAAAGGAAATACGAGCGAGGCCCAGAAGCAACGTAACCGACCTAGCGGAAACAAAAGCCCCGGAGAAGGAGAAAAACCGGTTCCTCGCCCACAAGGTAGAACACGCTGGGAGCAGAGAAGGGAAGAGGGCGACTGGACACAATCAGGATGCTACCCACCCGGTCCTCCTGGCTGCTCTCAGCCCAGACCCAGACGACTAAAATGCCCATCGGTCGGTCACAACGTCGGAGTCCTGAGGAGCAGGATAGCAATGCAGCCATCTGGACACGAGCAGGCTGGGGCGCGCCTGGGCCAAATTGGACGTGCTGCTTGGAGGGGGGTTCTGGCCTCCAGTGTAAAATGGCACCCCTTCCTGATCCTGGGGCCAGTCTTGATGGTCTCCCCACCCAATGCCAAGCTGTTCTGGCAGTTGACTGCAAGACCCACTGTGGTGGGCCTGGTTGGTTGTGGGTGGGCTGCTGCATCAGTAAGCAGGCCTCCCCCTCGTGGGAGCCAGCACCCAGGGGAAGGGCAGCAGCCAAGAGGCCTGGGGTGGGGAGAGGTACTGCTTCTGTCCCCCCCACACACACACACATACACCACCCGAGTCCCAGACCTCCTGGAAAGCCTGTACCCCACCAAAGGCTTGTCCCCCTGATGGAGAGACAGGGCAAAAGGCAGGAACAAGGCAGCCAGTTGCTGGAGGATGCTTCAACCCACAAGTCAAGAAGCCTGCCCCAAAGCTCCCCAGCTCCCCCCACAAACAAACAGCCAGGCTTTTCGCAGGAGGCAAAATCACAGCTCACACTGAGGCGGCCGCCTGCCCCGTTGCACTGGCCAGGGCACGGCCCAGATGTTCCCAGCTGCTCTCAGCTGGGCTGGGCCTGCTGCAGACCCCTTTCCCAGGGGAGGGGAGGGGAAGCAGGCTCAGCTTTGGCGCGCCTCTCCTCTCCTCTCCTTTCCCCCCACCCCCCAATCTCCTGTTCTTTATAGCTGCCCTTGTGGTGAAGAGTGGTGGCACGAAGGGCCCAGACGCAGCCTAGGTGCCTTTGGGACAAGTCCTCAGCCTGGCCTACCTCGCCAGTTTGTTGTTCCCAGCATCAACCAGTGGAGGGAGATGGACAATGACAGATACCAACATCACAAGGAACCAAACTCAACGACATTACCAGCCGGCCCTAGTCCTGGCCCTTCCCTCGAGGACCAAAGAGGGTCCCTTGCAGGTCTTGGAGTCTCTTCTGAAGCCTGGTTCACAGCACTGCTGGGTTTCAGAGTCCAGAAAAGGGCCTTCTGGGGAGGTCCGGCTGGTCCATGGGACAAGCACAAACCCCACAGCCAGGAGGCTGCCCCAAAGCAGGGAGAGAGCTTCAGTCTCTCCAGAGTGAGAACGAGGCAGAGCGAAGGAGAGACCCCTACCTCCCCTCCCAAATTAATCCCTTAAAGTTAAACTGTTCGGCAAACAGTCAGAGGATGACGAGGGCAGCCCAAGGATTTGGCCACCAACCCTGGGAATAGGGCCAGGCGGGCCCAGGACCCCAGAGGTCGCTGGGGCCGAGGGCTTTGCCATGGAGAACCCATGGGGAGGGGGGAGGGAGGGGAAAAAGGCAAAGAGGGAGACCCCTTTGTGGGATTGGAGGTGGTTCTTGCCCCGACCAGGTGAGACTCCCCAAAGCAGGCTCACCCCTCTGCCCGCCCCACAGGTGCTTTTCCCTTCCTCAGCCCCCTTACTCTGCCTGGCCTGGATCCCACCTCGATGCCCACCCGGGTGCCAGTCCCTTTCATTCCTCCGCTCTGTCTGCCTCATCTGCCCTGCCAGGAGCCGGGCTTGGGAAGTTTGCGCCCTTCCTGCAGGGTAGGACAGCGTGCGAAGGTAGCTGGCAGGGACGGGAGGGCATTGCTTGGCTGGCTCTCCTGCTGTTGCCCGTGTTCCTTGTTCCTGGCCATGTGCAGCTGAGTGGGGAGGACGCTTCGTGCCCGCCTGCGGTGGGGGGGGGGAATCCTTGGCGAGGGAAGTGGGGGGAGAGGAAGCGCCTGGGCCGGGCGGACATGCTTTTGAGCAGACGGGCCCCCTGGGAGCCGAGTGTGAGAACCTGTCGACTTGCTAAGCAGTGTGGGAAAGTGGGGGAAGGGCAGGCAGCTTTGAGCAGCAGCAGGGAGGAAGAGAAGGCGGCCCGAGGAGGAGCAGCAGCAGCAGCAGCAGCAGCAGCACAGCCCCCCCCCAGAAGGCAACACCCCCCCCCCCAGGGCAGCCTTGCAGCTCTGTTTGGAGGGGGAGGAAGGCGTCTGTCAGAAGGGTGAAAAGCACCCTTTTTCTGCAGAGGGCAGTGAAGGGCTTGAATTCCTAGCAGCAGCTCCTTCTGCCTGGCCCCACGCACCCAGGACAATGCCACTGGGGGCTGAATCCGCACCCCCTCTGCATGCAGAGAAGCGAAGGTGGGGGGGAGCCCAAGCTGGAGGTTGCCTCTTGCCTCGCCTGCCTCAGCCCAACGTCGTGAAGGAAGAACATGAGTGGCTTGGGGGTCCTTGCCCCCCCAAACCCAAGAGGATGTGGGCACGAGGAGGGCGTGCAGCCCTGGCCCACTCTGCCCCACTGAGCACCCCCACGGCAACCACCCCTGCCCGGGGTTTCCCATCTCCAGCGAGGGAGGGCAGCACTGCCCCTGCCCGAGGCCCTGGCAGTCGATTGGCCGCCCTCCAAGGAGGTTCCCCGGGGCACCTCTGCAGGAGCTTGTCTTGGGCTTATTGGAGAGGAGGAAGGGGGGGCAAGGGGCGCCTCCTTATCACCAGGAGCTCCCGAGGGAAAGCTTGTGGGAAACAGGCCGCACTCTTCCATGGATGCCAAGTGCCAGGGCTGGCGTGAGAAGTTTGGCCCAGGGATGCTGACTGTCAGGAGGCGTGGGAATCCCTCCTCCTCTTCCTCCTTCCACTGCGGAGGCAACCTGAGGACACCTTCCCAGCCTTCTGCTGCCAGAGGGAGGGGCTCCCTTGGGCAGAATTGGCTCTGCCTCCAACTTGGCTATGCAAAGGGGCCTGGAGGTGCTGGGCGGGTGGGGGGGGAAGGGGGCAAGTCCGCAGGGCCCATGCAAGCAAAGCTCCTATGGCCACAGGAGGGGGAGGGGGTCACAAAGATCTAGAAAGTACTACTCAGGGAAGCCTCCTGTTGTCAGGCTGGAACTAGAGAAAGCTGGGGGGGGGAGGTGAATAGGGTGGCAGGCTGGGGGAGGAGGGGGCCTCGAGGAAGGGAGAAGAAGCCCCGTTTAAGAGGCTTCTTCCACAAATCTGCCTCTAAAATCCAAGCTCCCCTTTCCCCAATTAAAGTCCCAAAGACCCCTCTAGCCAGCTCATCCATCAAGGGCTGCCTTTCCACCCAAGCCGCTCTGGACAGCCGGGCCTTTGGCTGGGAGGATTTGGGGGCAGCCAAGGAGAAACTGGGGGAGTGCAGGAATCCCTGCCTGGGAAAACCTTCCTAGGAGCAGCTTAGAAAGAAATGCAGCACACACACTCCCTACCCAAAAAAACCCCTCTGCCTGCTGCTCTGTCCCCAAAGCTTTGGGCCTCTCATGACCCAGCAATTACGAGTGTGGGAATGAAGGGGGGGGGGGGAGGCTGCTCCCTTCTGTGGGCCTTGCTAGCAGACAAAAGGCCTGGGAAGCCCAAGGGAGGAGGGGGGGGGCTTTATGAAAAGGGGGGGAGGGGGGGCAGGCTGGCTGGCTGGCTGGCTCCCCTCAACCCCAGCCCACCCTCCCTCCCCCCAGGCTGTATTTGCCCCAACACACAAAGCTAGGAGAGCCAATTTCCCCTCCAGCCAAAATGTGGAGGAATTTCCACCCAGCAGAGTCTCTACAGATGGCATCTCTTCGAAGACCCCAGCCCACCTTCTCCCACCTGCCATTCCTCCAGGCTGAACTAAACCCAACATTCACTGGGCTGGCATGGCTGGCAAGAGGCTGAGCCCAGAATGGCCTTGCAGGGCAGACTCGGAATCGGCTGCATCCGCACCCGATTCCCTCGTCAGCCAGAGAGATGCGGCAGTGGCTGGAGGGTCCCTGCTGAGATGGACTGGGACTCCCCCTGCAGCCCTGCCTACCAACCTCTGGTCAAATCTTTCTTCCCCCACTCAAGCCCACTGACCAGACCTGGCGCCTGAGCACTCGCCCACCTTGCCAAGCAACTCGCCCAGCAGCTGCCCATCTCCACATCCCGGGAGGCGGGTCCTGCCCATGCAGTTACCCCTGCCACCAATAGTGAGAAGGCACCGGGACACCCCCCACCCCCGCGGCCCCTTCCCTATTTATGGAACTCAAGCCGGATCAGACCCCAGGCGGCTCCAGGGGGGCATTCCCAGAGCGCCCTGCTCTCCCTTGACTTGAGCTAAAGAGAGTCCTGTGAGAACATTTCAGAGAAGGCCAGGCTTCCGGATTGGAAGCAATTTTCCGTTCCTTTTATATCCTTCGTGCTGCACGGGAGCAGCCATGGCCCCGGCTTTCCACGCACACCCTCCCCACCCCCCTGTCACCCCTCTGGCTGAGGACTCCGAAACTCAAGTTCAAGGGGAGGAAACTGGAAATAGCTGGCCTTTGCCTCCCGGCTCGGCCCCCTGGTCCCGCTTGCCAGGGCACCCGCCCAGCTCAGCCGCCACCTCCCCCTGCAGGGAGCAGTTCACAAACGGCCCCCCACTGACAGGTGATAGGAACCCCGGCTGGCCCTGAAGCCCCCAGAGACAGCTGGGGAGGAAGGGGGTGTCTGCACCCTTCCCGATATTTCTTCCCCTTATGGCAGACATTTTGCTTCAAAAAAGGTACTTTGGGGCTTCTAGAAAGCTGCAGTTTTCCCTCCCTGTGACCTTTTGGCTGCTCTGCTCCTGAATCCCACCAACGGGGGGGGCTCCTTTGCAGTGAACAGGTGGGGGGGCACAGCAATGGCCTGCTTCTCACCCTTAACTGGCTAACCCCCCCTTCCTCCTCCCCTAATGAGTCGCTTAACATCCTGACGGATGGAGATAAGAGCTTGTCCAGGGACTCCAGCCCAGCAGAAGCCGATAAGGAAGGATGCAGAGCGGCTCCTTCTGGGCTCGGGGCCAAGGCGCCCAGGCTCCCTGCTCAGAGAAGCTTTCCTTCCCTCCCCCCCCCCCCCCAGGGGCTGAGAACCCGGACCTGGGATGGAGAGGCTACCTGAATGAGTGGGAGTGGGCTGAAGAGGAGGAAGGCCCAGCCAGGGAGGCAGTCCTGCAGAGCCTCAGCTGGTCTTCAGGAAATTGAGGACACCCCACCCCACCCCCCCACTGCAAGCACCCGGCTCTTTGCGGCCATAGCAAGTTCCACCAGCCTCTCCGTCAGCTGCGGGAAGGGTGATGGAGAGAGGTGCCCAAAGGGAAGAGGAGTTCCCCTCGGAAGAGTTACAGGTTCAGCATCTCCCTCCTCCATTTCCTCCCCTGTGTTTACGCCTCCTGCATCCTCTCTCCCCACCAGTCCGCCTTTCCGCCCCCTCCCTCCGTCAACCAGAGAGCCACATCGCCTCCTTCGGAGCTTGCTGGCACCAGCAGTCTGAGGAAGGGAGTGTGGCTGACCACTGCACTTGGTCTTGGGCCTTGGACCCAGAGCAAAGGACTGAACTAAGTTGGATGACCTGCTTGGACACAGAGGGGGAGGAGCGGGGAGCAGAGGACACAGCCCTGGCCATATTGGGCCCCAGAGTGGAAAGGAGCCCTGTGTGAGGGAGGGCAGCGCTGGGGCCACAATGGATTCGGGGAGGCCTCTCTGCCCAGCAGGAAGCAGCCACAGCCCCTCCAGAAAAGAGGCTCCTTAGTGCCGCCTTGGTCCCTGCGCCCCCAAAAGTGGCTTGTGGGCTGGGATGGCATCACCTGCAGGCCCCCAGCCCAGCCCCCAGGGAGCCCACCTCTCCAGCCGGGCCTTCCCGAGGTTTACAAAGGGCTCTGCTGTGCCAGGGGCTTCTTTGGCAACCAGGGCTTTTTATTATTGCGGAGGGAGGGAGATTATCCCGTCATCAGCCGTGTGCCTGTCCGTTCCCCCCCTCCACCGATGCTCGGCATTTGCCAATGGACAGCTAATCCTTCCAACCATGACTGAGATTTTATTAGGTCAGGAAGAGGCCAAAAGGTTAATCTGGCCCACAACAGGAGGGCAGAGGCCAGCAAGGAGGGAGGCCTGGTTGCAAAAGCAGTCCCCCCCCCCCCCCGGCAGAATGGCAGACAGAGGCCACGGATCTTGCGCCCCCTTTGGAATGGGGCTGTGCTTGGCTTAAAGGAGGCCGGTTCCCAGCCCCACGGCTTCTTGGGTGAACCCAAGGGGTGTGCCCTTCTTTGCCCAGATGAGCAACCCTTGCCACCGATTTCTTCACCCTGCAGCACCTGCTTGGTGTCCGGCCACACCCGCCTGGGCGGCAGACCCTCCTTTCTGGATATGACCCCTTTCTTGGGAGGAGAAAGCAGGCCAGGTCTCCACAACCACCTATGGGAGAGGCTGGAGCCTTCCTCGCCACGCCAGGCAGCACCCAAGGGGCTTGGGGAGCGTCCCAATTTCAGGGGTGTGTAGCTGCTGAAGCCCCCTTGCCAAGCCCATGGCCCCCTCAGCGTGTTTTCGCCTGACTTTGGGGAGGGAAGGGCTGCCGCTTTACACGTAGGATGAGGGTTAAGAGCTGGCACACACACCCCGCCAATTGCCTTTCCTGTTTCTGAGATGCCCACTCAGTGTTTTTAGCAGCAGCAGCAGCAGCAGCAGATCAGCCTTTTCCTCCTCCTGCAGGGAGATTTCCATGTCTCCCCCATCCCACCCCACCCCCAGCTTTCTCTTATCACTGACGGTATTTTTAGCGTGAGAACTCTCCTGCACACAAACAGATCATGGAGCAGGATGGGCCTTGGAAACTCGCCACGTGATTCATTCAGGGAAGAAGGCGCTGAGCATCGGGGCTCCCAAAGGGGCCCCGAGGCTCTTCAGAAGGGCCGCTGAGCTGATCTCCCCAGTACTCCGCCGAAGTGAGCCAGGTGGCTGACCGGTGCCACCATTGCCCGGCAGGTGCACAAAGGCTCCTGACTGGCCACCCTGGCCCCACCCCCGGCCCCAGCCTCCTCCCTGCGGGCCCTAAAGAGGGAACCCGGAGCAGAGCCAGCAGGAGCTACCTCCCTCACCCCTGGAGGAAAAGGCCCCTTTGCCTGGGCAAGCCAGTCCAGGGACGCCGCGGACTGACCCCTCTGGGTATCTGAGCAGCTATGTGCCAAGCGCCAGCAGCCCCACTGTGGGGCCCGCGAGCACAGTCGGCTCCAGTTGCTCTGCTACCGTGAGAAATCTTCGCCCTCCAACAGCCCTCCTGGGAAACTGGCGAGAGAAGGGAAGCCCAGACTGTGAAAAATAAGGATTGCAAGGAATCTGGGGGAAATATGAAGAGGCTCTGGCTGGCCCAGCGGGGCTCACGCAAAGGTAATTCACACCAGAAGATCAGACTGGCCGCCAAGGGCATCTGCAAAAGAGCAGCCTGGCCCGGGCCCTGCCACCCTCCCTTGGCGAATGACCAGGCCCCACCGGTCCCACAGGGAGAGAGCGGAATGGGGGCCTTCCCTGGCTCTCTCTGCCCCAAGGATCCTGCAGATCTCCCAGCCTTCCCTTTTTCGCAACACAGGTCCTACTGGTGGGAAGGGTGCCACCAAGGAGACCTCACAATTGGGGAGGTAGGGCCAAAGCAATACCCATTCTTCCAAAGACACTTCGGTGAAAGGGAATGGCCACACCCCAAATCTGCACCATCGGGAGAGAGTGATTCCTGGGCACAAGGGGCCAAGTAAGGCATGGAAGACACAAAGCTGCCGAGAAAGCTGCCAAAGAAGGGACCTCTTGGGGCAGAAAGACCCATAAGGCCTAGCTGGGGGAAAGGCTGATTTGATTCCATGACCCCCAAAGGAAACACGAAGCCCAGCACCCCTCCACCCCCGGCTGAGATTCAGCTCCCAGCCCCACTGGCGCTCCACTGAACCGTCCCCAGTGAAGGGGTCTCTGGGCCCTCTCCCTCGGATTCCAGCAAGCAAGCATCTGAGTCCATGACCTCAGATAACCATTGGGGGGGCGGGGAGCGAAGGAGGTGGCAGAGGAAAAGCTGCCAGCCGCCCTTCTCAGTCTGGGAACTCCAAGGGGCCCCTCCTGCCTTCCCTTCCCTTCCCTTCCCTCCCAGCAACTGCATCCTCCAAGAAAGATGGAGGCTGGGGAGCCCCCAACAGGAAAGGCCTGGGGGGTTCTCTAGAGAGAAATAGATCTGGCTAGTTTTAAACCGCAGGGAAGCCTTAACTCTTTGCTCCGTCCCAAAAATCTTTAGATGGCCTCAGGTGTAAGGTGAGAAGCAAGCAGGCCAGATGGAAGCCAAACTTGCGCACTGCCCAAGGTGGCCATTCTGAGCAGGATGAGGAAAGGAGCGTATCTGGGCCACAAAGGCTCCTCTCCCTCCGTCTTGGGCTCTGAGGGGGGCAGCCCAGAGCGCGAGTGTGTGTGTCTGTGTGTGTGTGTGTGGTTCTTCCCTCCTGGTTGTGACTTTCATGTTCTGCTAGGTTCCTGAAGATATTGAGATCTTCGCAGGAAAACAGACCGTCTGTGGGAACCAGGCAGCAGCACTCTGCAAGGCAGCTACCACTGGTGAGATCCCGACCAGGGTTCAACTGGCTCACCCCACCCCATCCCACCCTGCTCGCTCGCTCCTGTGCAGAAAGCAGAGGGAAACGCAGCAGGGAATTCTCTGCTTTGGAAAGGAGCCTGCCTGAGCAAGCCCCTCGCCTGCCTCCCGTTCGGGGCAGGGCTCCATCCTTGGGCGCCCCCATTCCCACTACATGCCACATCCAAGACGGACAGTCTTTCCTGGAAAGAAGGTGCCAGCATTCCCCATGACACTCCCTACGTAAGAGAAGGAGATGGCCTCCCCAGTCCCTCCCCCAGCTATGGCCCCAGCCCATCAGTTGGAGAGATGCTTTGCCACCACTGCAAATAAAAAGGGTCGAAGGCCCCCCCCCCCCTTTGATCTCCCTGGCAGAAAGACACAATAAAAACGTGCGCTTTGTGCTGTGCAGAATTCCAGAACAGAACATGCGCAGCTAAGGAGAACTGAGCCTGGGGCCCATTCGCAGCCATGCTGAATGACTTGCCCTGCCCTGCCCTGCCCATGAACACTCCGCTCCCCTCCAAGCCACGAGGAGGAAACTGAGGAAACGGCCAGAAAGCAAAAAGGGGGCTCCCCCCCCCCCGCAACTTCTCCCCCAGTCATTCCTTCTCTGGAGGCGGAGCTGCCCTAAAGGAACACTCCTTCGGATGGCACCCTGCTCCCAGAGGAGAGGGGCTCTTGCCCGCCTGTTGACTGCTCAGCCCCCCTCCCACAAGGACAAGGGGGAGGACAAGAAGAGCCGCAAGAAGCCCAAAGGGCTGGGGACTGGGGGGGGGGGGGCAAGGGCAGGGAGGCTCTGGCCATCTTACCTGGCAGCGGCTGAAAACATCGGCCAAGGCCACCCGGACATTGAAGTGCTTCAGCACCTGCAGGGCCTGATCCCTGGCCTTCTCGGAGCAGCCCACCAAGAAACACCGGCCTTCGCCCACTTGGGACCGCAGCTGCGGGAAAGCATGAGATTTGGGTCTGGTTGGGAAAAGGCAGCAGGCGGGGCCTGGTGAAGGAGAGGAACCGCAGGGCAGCCGGGAAGCTCCTGGCTGAAATTCCAGGGGGAAGGGACAGTCGTCAGGAGAGGAGGTTCTTTTCTGGTCCGGGATGATGGAGGAGCAGATCAGGAACCCCCTCTCCTCTCACCCCTCCCTCTCCACACTCACCGAATGAAATGGAAGGCCGGAGGTTAAAATCACTCGATTCTCTTCCCTGGCAATCTGGAAAGGAATCAACAAAAGCCAGACTGGGCAAGCCTTCATTTCTGGGGGAGCTGTGGGGAACCTACTGCTCTCTGCCCTTCGTCTAAGTGGGACCACAAACTCGACAGCCTCCCCCCCCCCCAAAACTGCTCTGCCCTCCACCTCCAAAGCCCCAGGGCCAGCCAAAGCCACTGGAGTTGGGGACATAAGCCGGTGGGTGGGCTGGCGGCTGCTTGCAGAGAGCTTCCTGCTTCACCTGCCAGAGCTCATCAGCCCCCACTGAGCCAAGGAAAAGAGCTGGAGAGATGGGGAGGGGAGTGGAGGGGAGAAAGGGTAAGAAGGGCTCGTTGTTATCTTTGATTAGCCAAGCATGGCTCAAAGCCAGCAGCTGAGGGGTAGCTCTAGGAAGGCCAGTTGCCCGGTCTCCATGGAAACAGGACATCCTCCTGGGGAAGGCGGAGGGCATGGAACGACAGAGAGGGGGCCCCTGTCTGAACCAGGCTCGTCTCCGTGTTCATCTCCAGGGCCTTGGATCTTTGGAAGGGCTCAGTCCTTGGACAGCTGAAGGGTTTCCTGCAGGTTCCTGAAGCAGCATCCAGATCGCTCAGCCAGGCCCAAGGTGGGGGAGAAGCCCACTCCCACCCGAGGAGACTCAACGGCCCCACGACCACCAACCTCAGCAGCCCTCCGGTGCTCATCCTCGTTCCCCAGGATCCGGACATCCACCCCAAGGCAGCGCAGGGATCGTCCCAGGCCCTGCAACATGTTGTCGCAGACCACACGGAATTCTTGTGCTGGGATGCCCTCCAAAGTGCTGGGGGCGTCTGCCAGGACAGATGCCGGACTCTGCAGGGGAAAATGGACACATCCAGGGTCTAGCCCCATTTTGCCAGAGGGGGGACCCAGTGAACCCCTTTGCCACGGCGGGTCCCCACCATGCAAGAACCCTAAAGGAGGAAGAGAGCCCCAAGCACAAGCCCAGCACCGGCGCAGAGATTCAGTCGCCCAGCGCTTATGGGGCGGCTTGCTGGGCCGTGGCCTCCTTTCTCTGGGTTCAACGTCACACACCTCCTCGCACACGGGGGACCCCGCCTGCTGCTCCCTCCTCCTCGGAGGCTTCCTTGCTTTTGCCTCGGGATGGCCGGCTTTCCTCATCATCCCCATCGCATCAGAGCTCAGGCCGAAGGCAGCTGGATCCTTCGACAACTTTGCGTGCACCTCCAGCAAGCAATAGGCATCGCAGGCTGCAGAAAGGCACCACGGTCAGGGCTGCTATCAAGCTGGGCCTAGCCCTCCGTTTCTCTTCTCTACAAACCTACAACAGCCCAGTGAGGTAGGGCGGCATCAACTTGTGGGGCAGAGAAGCCGAGGCGGAAACAGGGTACCTGTCTATAACCAAGCGGAAAGCTCCCTGGAGGGAAAAGGTTGGACTGCTTCTCCAGGCAAAGCTTTTGAGGAGTCCCCCTCCAGCCACTGCACCCCACTAAAGTGCCCTCTTGGTCTGGTCCCTCATCCCGATGGGGGGGGGGGGCAATGGACCCAGACCTGCATAAAGGATTTGCGTCTCCCGGAGGGGCCTCTTCTCCCAGTTGGACAGCTGCTCTGTCTTGTTGAGGGGTCTGCCCAGGACCTCCAGCACCAGCAAGCTGAGTCCCTTCTCGGGGAGCCTGCTTCCCCAGGTCTTCTCCTTTGCTGGCCAAAAGTCCAGGGCTGACTGGCAGCTCTTCTTGGGGCGCTTGGGCAACTGGAGACGGAAGGAAGGAAGGAAGGAAGGAAGGAAG
>JAEANM010000945.1:20148-30802 GCA_017656035.1 Myanophis thanlyinensis
AGAGAGAGAGAGAGAGAGCAGGGCCTCCCCCCCCCCCCAGCGATGCAGGGGAGTCCCAGGATCTAGGGCAGCTCTCGCCTGCCCTCTGCTGTTGGCAGCCGCTCTCACTTCGCAGGGTGATCCACAGCCACCTGCAAGGCTGCTCAGGGTTGGCTCTTCAGGCACCTGCGGTGCTTGCGATCTCCAGGCAGGCAGCCCACCTCCATTCTCAACAGGGGGCCAATTCCAACCACCACCTGCCTTGAATCCACCCTTACCTTAGCGGTAAGAAGAATCTTGCTTAAGCTTGAACTGGGGCATTTAAGGAAGGGTGAATATGGTAAAAATGCTGAAGAAGAAAATAGAATGCGGGTGGTAGTACCGGACCTGGCAATTTTGAAAGGCTGAAGCTTTTTTTAGAAGTCAATTTCTAGCCCCCATTTTTAAAAAAGATATTCTTGAAAGTGTGTTTGAAGGAGGGAGCATGTACGCAGCTGATGGTCCGTCCAGTAAATGAAAAATAACCATCTGTTTCACAGTCCTGAAGGACGTGCAAGGTTGGGCCATGCATTCTCTCTGGGCAGAAACTGGGTTCTCATGTGGAAACTGTTCTTTCTCTGGTCCCAGTTCGCCCTCTTTCCTCTCTCAATCAAAAACAACCCTGAGCAACCCCGGACTCCCTCCAGCTACCAAATGTCCCTCCCACGGAACATGCCGGGCGTGCCCACCTGGGTCCAGGCTGTATCTGTCCAGCAACCGGAAGGCCATTTTATGCATCGTCCTGCAGTTGATCTTTTCTGGCCACTTGCCAGGCAGGGCCTCCTGATACTGTCTGAAAAGGACCAGAGCAGGTGGAGGGAGTCAGTCCAGCCTGCAAGATCCCTGGGCCTCCTGCCTGGTGCCCCTGATCCTGGGCAGGGAAGAAGGGCAGAATTCCTCAAGCCGCTTAACCAAGGATACCCCACTGTGCGTATAGGCACCCCATCACACACACACCTGCCCCCCCCCCCAATACTCTGATTAATCAGGAGCACAGAAGGCATATTTGGGGATTCTTTTGAAACTGAGTCCATATGCCAGCAAGGATCTGGAGCATGTTTGTATGGGGAGCTTTTCGGCATTTTGCAGGTGGGACTCTGGTGCTCAAGGAAAGCTGCCCCTCCTCACATTAATTATGAGCAACAGTAAAGTAAGAACAAAAGTGACAAGGAGGAAGAAGTAAAGTATACTTATTCTGCAGAATGAATTTCGGGAAAGTTACTAGCTATTTCCCTTTTGCTGCAGGAACTCAGCTGACTGTGAAAAAGGGAATGCTGCTCCCCCAGGGACAGAGTCCTCCCCCAGGCGGCCTCCCAGCAGCCCCCTCACCTTGCCAGTTCTTTGACCTGGAAGCCTGGAACGGACCACGAGTCCAGGAGTCGCAAGAGGCTCCGCTGCAGCTCAGGGCTGCCTTCCACATAAGCTTCGACGAGCTCCGTTTTGTCCTGAAGCAGCAACGGAACGCACACCTAGGGAGGGCACCAAAGGGGAAAGGTGCACTGGCAAAAGAAAACCCAGGAGAGCTATCCAATCAGGCTGAACAACCCTGCAGAGGGGCAGCTAGTATTTCAGGGAGAAGTAGGAAGAGGATGCAAGGACATCTGCATTTTGCACGGAATTTACCTTCTCAAAGTCCAAGTTTGGTTGCAGTTTCAGTTTTATACTTAAAGTAGCAGCCTAGGAAACAAGGAAAGGTGAGAGGAGAGTCCATAAAGCAGTGCAAAGAGCCAGCAAAAAGGGTTTGTGGATGTACACGTGTGCACACAGGCCGGCCTGCTGACATTTTTCAAGGCAGCTCCTTGGGGTTGCCAAAATGCACTCTCTGGGCCCCTTCAAGCACAGCAAGAGGGCATCCTACCCCCTCTTGGCGCACATCTCCCTCTGAGTGACTTTGGCCCCAAAGAGTTACCCAACATCTTCAAGCACCAGTGACTCACCCTGCTGGTACTCTCCAGTTGGGCAATGAAACCTTGGCAAGCGAACAGCGAAGGTCAGAGGGCATGAAGAACTCTACCTGCATTAGTCACCTCTGGCAGGGCTTTTCATGCATGTGCCTGGTCCAGAAGCCTCTCCTGATGCAGCCTTTACAAAGCTTCCCCCACCCCCGAGACACGCGGCCTGCAGGGACGCACAGCAAGTGCTTGGGAAGGAGTCCAGGAGGGCATAAACTGACCCACCACCTTTAAACGCACAGGGCATTTAAAATGCAAAGCTCTTCCAGAGGCCTCCAATATGAATCTAACTTCACCCCCTCTGAAAAGCTGAAGACAACCAAAGAGGCTGGGGCGGAGGGGGGAGATGGAGACCCAAAGCCATTCCCAGGCTTCTATTTTGATCAGCTCTGGAAATGAGAGTGAGAGGAGAGGAGAGGAGAGGGAGGAGGCTGGCAAGAAAAAGCAGAGCAAACCCAACTGCGCCTCCATGCCGTTCGTTCGTTCCCTTGCTGTTATTTTTATATCTCCTCGGGGCCGGTTGCTCTCTGGAATCCAGTGGGAACCAGCAAGGGCAGCTTGGGATGCTGGACCGACCGTTGCAAATGCCTGACTAGCCGCCCATCTGCTTTCCTCTGTGACCAGGGACAGGCCCACCTGGGAAGCCCCCAACTGGCCTTCCCTTCTTTCAGAGCCCAGCTACCTGAAGACAAATTACCTCTCAAAACGGAGCCTCCTCCTCTTCCTTGGGGATCATGTTATTCTGAATTCAATCCCTCCCTTTCACAAATGCACGTGCACACACGCGCATGCACACACACATACACGCACGCATGCACGCGCACGCAACCTCCAATTGTTGGCCACCCTCCCATAGGGCTGCAGGGAAAAGACCACTTCCTGCAGCTCCAACTCCAAATTACTTAGCAGAGCAACGCTGGAAAGTCTGACTAAGCCCTTGCCCCTCCGAATCAGAAAGGCCTTCTGAGAGGCTTCTATAGCCAGGAGAGGTGTCTCCGCCCTTTGAAGAAAAATTGCTCCACTCCGGGCAGCCCACAGAAAGACGCCTTCCTGCCCTCAATCTCCAGGCACAAGCCAACCCCCCCCCCTTTTTAAAGGCAAAGATATCTCTTTTTTTTTAACCTTTATGAGCTGTTTAAAATACGTAAATGAAACAACTCAATGGACAATGGAGGCATTCATGCCACCCCGAGGCAGCCAGCATCCCTCTAACATGAAATATCGTGCCACGCTAAGCCGTGGGACCCTGCCAGTCAAAGCTGATGAGGCCTTCCATGTCCTTTGCGACATCATAGGGGCCCCGAAGCATGGCTGGTGGTGGGAGAATGGCTTTTGTTCCCAAGAAGGCCCTCCTTTGTCTGCCACTTTCACCGGGGTGGGGGATGGGGTGCCAGGAAGGACCGTTCAGGCAGGCACAGAGGCCCTTGGAAGGGCTGGCTGGCTGGGGTAACTCAGAGGGACGCAGACTCCAGGATTCCCACAGGGTTTCCCAAGGAGGGGACTGGCCACCATCACCCTGAGAGCCCCTGGGAAGGGGGTGGGGGGCCTTACTATGCCTGCTGCCACCTGCTCTCAAGATCCTTCCTCCCAGTCCCAGAGGGAGAGCAACGCTGTCCCCTTGTGGCCATGTGAGGGCACCTCACCTCTTTGAACTTCCCCTGCTGGCAGAGCGAGCTGACGAAGGCCAGCAAATGGAGGCGATCTGCTGTGTGGAGCTGATAGATGCTGATCAGGGGCTGCAGCAGGCTGACATTGCACCGGGCGAGTAAGGGAAAGAGACGGGCCTGCAGCTTCTCCAGCTTTAAGCCAGACTGAGGGAGAGAGGGGGGGGAGGAAGGGAGGGGAGAGAGAGGCTGTGAATCCTAGACCCAAAGCAATCCAGGCCAAAATTGGGGGAACTGAGAAACAGGGGAGCCCTCTTCCCTCTCCAACTCTGCAGGAAGTGCCAAACTTTGAGGGAAGTGGCAAGTCATCTGGCCATGAGGGGAGCCTGCAGAAACACAGGGCCTCTAGAAGCTCCAGCAGGAGCCTGGACACCCATCTGGAGGAGAAGCCGCTCCACTGTGGTTCGTTCGAGAGGCGACTGGGCAAGGGCCATGCTACTCTCCAGGGCACCCCAGTCTTCCTCGAAGCCCCACTTAGGGCCAAGGTGCCGAGACCTGTGCCCGAGCCGAGTCCAGCAGTCCGCTTACCGGCTGATCACCACTACAGCTCTTTATCCAGCCTTGCAGCTCACGGACAACGTGGGCCAGCAAGCCTGGCCCTCTCCAGTCCCCACAGCAATCCAGCACGTCCAGGAGCCAGGCCAACGGGTCACGCAGGCTGGCAAAGCCCTGGCGCATTTCTTCCCGGAGCTAGGGAAACCAGAAGGATCTATATACTGACCCTGCTCTGCCACCCACAGGCCACAAATCCTACAACCCAGCTTTTGACAGGGCCAACTTCCTAGTGAGGGAGAAAGAGAGCCAGCACAAGATAACCTGCAGAATCCCCTCGTGGTGGGAGTAGAACACCTGTGCTATTAACCAACAGCCCACCACAGGTCCCCAGGGGGCCTGAGCAGAAGGGAGCCAGAGGTGGAGGGCACACAGCTTCTTCTTCAGAAGGGTGGATATCCCAATGGGGGGAGGGGAGAAGCACAGCAAGTTATCGAACTCACCTTTTCCATGTCCCTCCGTGCCCAGATGGCCTGAAGTTTCTGGAGCAAGGGGTCTCGCTCTGGAGGGAGAGAAAACCCAGGAAAGGAGAGAACAAAACATAAAGTGGTTCCCTCCATCCGTGAGGCCCAGGGCTCCCGCCATACACACTCATATCCCTGGGTGGAGCTGATGGCTCGGCCAAGGAGAGCCCCCCTGCTCCGCTGAGGGCATCACTGTCTCCTGCACAAAACCCGAAAACTGCCTTTGCCTTTCCATCACTCATCTAAATGGCTAACGATTACAGAAATAAAGACAAGCCCTTGCCCATCCAGAACATTTTTGCCTGGTGGGGGCAGTGCCTGGGGGGGAGGGCTTGTTGCAATGAGCTCCCCTAGCCAGCCGCTCCACCCAGGAAGGTCCCCTGGGAACTCAGGGCCAACAAGAGGCCAGATCAACTGCTTCCTGGCCGGGCTGGGCCCTCTGACCTTTCTCCCTTCCAGGAAGTGTTACTCCCCAGAGACCCACCACCGCCTCTTCCTCATCTCCAGAAACACCCCTTGGTGGGACGCCAAGGTTTTCCCCAAGTGATGGAGCAGGAAATGCAGGCTCAAGCCCCTTAACGCCTCTTCCCCTCCCCCCAGTCAAAATGGAGGGGATTAGTACCTCACCCTGCAGGTGTGGCTACTTCTCAAAATTGGACATCAAAGAAAGGGGGTTTAAAGGACGGTGTGAAAGGAGTCCCTGAGTGTGAACGTGCACAGGGGGTGAGGGACTTGATGACTCGGCACTGGGGGCACCCAGGGATCTGAACAATATGGCTCTGTCAGCTAGTGAGTCTTGCCTCCAAGGGAGAAGAGGGAACTGGGCCTTCAGCTTCGCAGGCTGACAGCCTAGGGCTCTGGCCTCTAATTTGAGGAAGCAGCTCCCCTCCCGCCGCCCCTCCATGAAAATCCAGTGTTTGTCTTGGAAACAGCTGAAGAGGGGCTGCCTGTTGCAGGAAGGATGGATGGACAGACAGAGAGTGACAGGCAGAGGTGACCCCTGGACCGATCATCTGGGGGAAGACTGGAACATAGGAGAGAATCCAAGAAGGCAGCCAAAATTTCCTTGGAGTGCTTACATCTGGTGGAAGCCTGCAGTCTTCTCAGATTGTGGTTGGGCGACAATTTTCTGGGAAGTTTTGGAAATATTCACAGCAGGCTCCCTCGCAGAGGGCTTTCAAAACTCAAAAACTTTTTTCTACTGAACTTGGCTTCTCCGAGCAATTTTTCCTGTACTGTACTCCCCATCTCTGTCCTACCCTCACCACACATTCTACAGGACTAATTTCTTTTAGGACACAAACTAGCTATTACCCAAAGAGAATTTAGATTTTCCCTGGTCTTCAAAGGTATCCCTGTTAAAACTTGTTTTATGCAAAACGTAGTTGGGGGAACTTTGCAGTCCACCTGCCTCCCTCTGGAATGAGAAAGCCAGAAAAAAGAAATGTGCGTATTGCTGTCAACTCTCCCTCTCTCCCCAAAGCAAAAGGAAATAGAAAAGCTTTCTAAACAGGCAGGACAGAAGGGATGCACAAAAACACACAGACCCAAACTTGCTAAGTCTAAGAAGTGGGGTGTGGGGGAGGGTTGCACTAACAGCTCCAGGAAACTTCTGGGTCAAACTTGCAGAAAACTAAAACCCTTCTGTGGTTTTAACAGGGCTCATTTAAAGAAGGAGACACCTAGCCCTGAAATACCTACCTCTCTACAACAACCTGTTAGTCTTTGTGGTCAACCTCACATTTCAAAAACTACCTACTGGCTAGTATCTAAAAACAGGGACCCCAGAGGGTAAAAGAGCCAGGAAAAGAAGGAGGAAGAGCCATCAGAAGCTGGGCCTCACCACTGGAACTGTGACTTGGGCAATCTTCCACCAGGGTGTCTTCTGGAGGATGGAAGGCAGATGCCCCCTTGTCCTGAAAGCAGGAGAGAATTTGGTTACTCACAAGTGCATGACAGACACCAAATGCCATCTCTGCTATCCTCAACCTTTGGGGGGAGGGAGGATGGGATAGACTCATCCCAATACAAAAATTTGGTCTGAAGGGAGGAGGTCTACGCTCAAGCCACTGCCAAATGCTGGGAAGAAAAGCTGCTGAGGCGGTGTTGAGGGGCAACCTCTCCTTGGTCTCTTTCCAGGCTGCCTAAATGCAGCTTCCTGGTCACTGCCAAGACGCTGATTAACCCAAGGCCCCCTTACAAAAGAAAGGTGGGATGCAAGCCCATCTCAAGGAACACAACCTGGAGGTCAAAGGCATGTGCAGAAGCCAACTTCTCAGAGAAGTCGGCATTTCACCCACACCAGGATCCCCCAGGCATGGCCTCTCCAGTGAGCTAAAGGCTGAAGAAATGCACCGGGAGCCAGCATTTATTCTTGAGAATAAAAACAGCTGCACAGGGAAAGAGAGCCAGATGTTTTTTTTCTGGACAATTGCTGAGTATGCTACTTTTTTTGTTTTGTTTTTCACTTTGAGAGTTTAACTTAAAAGATTTAACACAAAAAAATCAAGATGCACTCTGTAGCTGAAAAATTAGGGACTGCTGGATGACCTGCCAACAGACAGGATTTCCAGGAGTGTAGTTTTTTTTCCTAAAGTCCTCTGTAGCTGACACCTGTGATCCCTTTAATACTTCTTAGGGGCTACAGACTTCAAAAAACATCCACAATCACACGAAATTGTCCAGTAAAGTCAAACCATATCAAAAGCCCTTGACAACAGAGAATCAGTCAGCCACAGCTCCTGGCAGAGAATTCAAGGATCTACCCCCATACTGCAGCTCCATCCAAATTAGAAGCCACTGGAGAAGATCACACACACACTCTGGGCTGTGGACTCAAACCGACTGGACACCGGCCGTGTGGGCTCAGGAGGATAAGTAGTGGCGCAAGGCCCACAGCCCCCAGCGGATTGCCGGCAAGCGGCCAAGGGCATCCGAGCCACGTCAGGCCAGCTGCGTTGACCGTGCGGGAGACTCGGCTGAGCGGCGCCGCCTCGGGAGGGAGCCCTGGCTGAGGAGAGCGCCTGCCGGGCCTTGGCTCTCCTCCCGGGAGGCGGATGGGCCCTGGCGGGCGGAAGGGGGGGAGCGAGCACCCACCTGCTCCCCGGAGGCCTCCAGCCTTCAGTCCGGCGGGGCTTTCCTCGCCCGGAGCCGGGGAGGAGCTGCTGCTGCTGCTGCTGTTGCGGGAGGGAGGGGGAAGAGAGGGGGAAGCTCTCCGGGGCTTTTCTGGCCTTCCGCCGCTCTGGGAAAGGCCCCTGGGCGAGGGGGCGAGCCAAGCCTCTGCAGCCTCTGGACCCCGATCGCCTTTCCGCCGGGCCGAGCCGGGCCTCCTCCCGCGCACCCTTCCGGGAAGCCGAGCCCAGAGCGCGACGGGACCCCCCGAGGCGCCCGCTCACCGGACCAGGCGGCCGGAAGTGTCGCTTCGCCTGTGCGCCGCCCAAACGGTCCCCCGGGTGCGGCGATCCCGGGCGGAACCTTGGCTCGGCCGGTGGAAAAACGTCCCCGCGAGGCAGGGCTGCGTCCGGGTGGGCGGTCCTGTGCTGCCCCCTCACGGCTGCCCCGCCCCGGGCACCCTCCGCCCCCGCCCGGCCTGGGCCGCCCAGCATGGCCGCGACCCGCCTCCCTCCGCCTCAAGGTGGCTTCTTCACAATGGTCGCCCGGGTGACGCGGCCTGGCTCTTCCCGCCCAGCCCTGCAGCCGGCTGAATTCAGGCCGGGGAGCGACGCTGCCCACCATGACAGCAGTCCAGGAGGGCAGCTTCTTCCCTCGGGAGCCCTACTACATCCCCGGGTGAGCCCGCCGCTGGAGGCCTCTCGCCGAAGAAACGCAGAGCTTCCCCTTACAGGGACAGCCTACCGCTGAGCCGCAGACGCTAAGAGGCAGGGAAGGCTGGCTGTTTTCTAAGGAAGTTTGCCTTCGCCTTGCCCCTCACTAAAGCTTTCTGACTTTCTGACTAGGATGGTTAGCTTCCTTCCTCCTCCCCGCCCCCCAAATTCCTTTTCCACCCTCTTTTAAGGAAGGTTCCTTTATTTAAATCTTTTATTGGATTTCCAAAACCAATAAAATTGCTGTGGCAGGTCTCTAGTAATATTGAGGTCAACCGACTTTTAGTGATGCTAAATTAATGGCAATTTCTGGCATGCTAACATGTGGATTCATTTCCTTTTACCTGTTTGTGCCTCTCAAGATACGGAGGCTTTTACCCTCAGGTCCGCTACCATGTTGGGCAAAGCTACGGCAGAACCACCTCCAGGATGCTGACCGACCCTGAGGTCCGCAAGAGCCCGTGCTCTGTTCTCACACCTTTGAGGAGACCCAAGTTCACAGAAGACTTCAGCCAGCAGAAACTCCCTGTGCCAGACAGGATGGATCAGGGCCAGTCGTACATCCCGGGATACACAGGTGACCCTCTGAAAGAAAGCTGGCAGAGGGACATGGAGCCACTGTGGCCCAAGTGGGCAAGAATTGAAGGCTTCCTGTGCATCCAGGATGACTCCTGCTGGCTCTACTGCTCCAACTGGGCTAAACAAGAGTACTGAATCATGGCACAGTAACACAGGCAGGACTATAGAACTGGTCAAATAATAGAAATTCACACATAAATTTTACCCTACCACTGAAAAAGACCCTCTAATCCCCCCCCCAAAAAAAAAGAAAACCTGGCAGGAGAAAAGGTCCAGCCCTGCTCCAGAGTAGCATTCTGAGGTTGGGTGGCATCAGGAATTACCCAAGGGGCTTTCTGCACATGGGCAGGGCTTCACCCCTGCTGCCAGCCCCCCATCCCTACTTCATTTTGCTGGCTCTGTAGGGAGCCCGATTGGAAAGGTTTTTCTTTCTGGCTCTTTCAAAGTTGAATTTAGGATGTTGGTTTTCTCCCTTTCTCTCTCTAGGATTTGTACCCTACAGCGGTTGCTTTCCTATTCCAGGCCAAGAGTTCCAGCTCCCAAGGGTTCTTCCCTTCCCGGGCCCTCATCCATGGACAGAGACCCATCCAGCACCACTGGCAGCTCAGAGAAAAGACATCCCCTGTCATCCCGGCATCCGGCTGGCCTGTGGGCCCGGGTGGAGGCAGTTTGCAGCCACAGCCAGCTCACAGCTGGTCCCCCCGAAAGGCGAGCAAAGATTTCTCTGCCACCCAGACATTGCGCTAGTGTGTGGTCAGGAGGAACGTCGAGGACCTTGCAAGGCTGGCATGTCCTTGGTGTGCGGACAGGGCTGGAGGGGGCCTCCATGCCGTGCAGGAAGTGATCTGGTAGGTGCTCATAACAGACCGTGAGATACACACGACCTGTAAAGCAGACCACTGAAAAGAGGCACCTAACTCCTGCGATTCCCTCTGTGACCAAGGTGGAAATAACAGTCGAGATTTTTGTCCTATCTCAATGGTAGTCAGCTTTTCCTGATGGGGTTGCCACCCCCTTCCTACCCCCATGGGAACAGCAGCTTCTGTAAATATTGGGACTTAGATCTAGCCCATTACCCCTGAAGCCCAGAGGGAGCCATCATTTTTTTATGAATCTGCCCAGAACGTGAGACCCGCAAGAGGAGCCCTTCTGACAATATTCATTAGCACCTAAGGGAGGGAGTCTGGGGGTTTGTTTTGGTGTTTTTTTTGCACTTTAGTCCAAGAAACTTACTACTTGGAGCTCAAGAAGGAAGGTTTACTGGCACAAGGTTCCTCAAGCGACTTTGTGCCTAACCAGGATTAAAACTCATGTCCCAGTATTTAGCCTGAAGCCTTAACAGCTACACCAACTGGCTTTCATTGCTTTGAAAGGTAGTTGCGTTTTTCTTGCAGAAAGTGAGATACAATTGTTGGGGGTTTTTTTGTTCTTCCTTTGGCTCTCAGCCAACCAGGACTGAAGGAGTGCCTTTGCCGCTGGCAACAGAAACAGTGGATGTCAGGCGGTTTGACCGGACCCCCAGACTGGATCTGCCCAATCTCATTCAGCGAAAAGCTATCTCAGGTAAACTATTGGCAATGGTGAGATAAGAGCATTATTAT